>CM029128.1:3002500-3055000 GCA_016859345.1 Istiophorus platypterus | reverse complement strand
ATTGGCTGCACCTGTCTCTCGTCATCGGTCACAACCCAACGCGTTCTCAGGCAAAGGTTGCGCGGATCAGGAAAGCATTCGGCGCAGAAAACTGCTTGAGATAATCCAGTTCTTGGCAGAGGGATTGTGTATGTTTTGGAACCTCCAGGTTTACACATCTCCGGCGCACTGTAGCATGTCTGCCCCATATGGGGTACTCGCTTGTCGGAAAGAGTTCCAGACAGCAATGCATGTCTAGGATGTGTGTGTTTGGGAGGGGGGGCTGGGGTTGGGGGTAGAGGTTTTTGAAAAATGAACAAAAAAAACCCAGCAGAACACCACTTGGACTGTGATCAAAGTCAACATTTGACGGTGTGCAAGTTTACTCTGCCCCTTGCTCTCGAACGAGCCGAATAGTTTGAAAGGAGCAGAAGGTTTACAGCTGAAAATTAACTGCCACACGGACAAGATAGAGACGATTGTCCTCCGAGAGTCGTTGCCCTCTTCCATCGTGACTAAGTGACAGAAGGGCAAAGGGCCTTGGCCAGTGATTGCGAGGCAGACGGGCTGCGCTGAAAGGGGAACCGTGGTCCGCTGCGTTGGGTAATGCGTTGGTCCAGATCCCTCTGCAAAGTCATGCAAATTCCTGTGTTGAGGTTGGATTCCTCCGCTCCAGCTCGCAGTCCTGTTGGCTCCCGACCAAGCCATGGAGTGCCCCCCCGATGGGGAGTTCACCCAGCCATCTTGTTATTCTAGCACATTCATCCACATCACTTGCTTGGTCGTTAGACTGGTTCGAGTCCGGCGTAGCGGGGGGAGGAGAGGGGTGGGGGTGGGGGGGTGCTGCCGCTGCTGCCGCTGCTGCCACTGCTGTCGCTGCTGCCGCTGCTGCCGCTGCTGCCACTGCTGTCGCTGCTGCCGCTGCTAAAACTGTTTTGATTTTATCACTAGGTGCGTCTCTTAAGAGTCACTTCAAGGCTGGAAAATGGGAATAGAGAGAGAGAGACCAAAAAAGGCAAGTACGCCTGCTTGTGCATCTTGGAAAAAAAAAACGGCTGAATTTTTGATGAACCATACAGTCATCGCTGCACTATTTTTAAGGTTGTCGAATTCCTGTCAGCCTCAGCAGACTCCTGCCAGACACCGGAGAATTAAATGCAAGGTTCTGAGTCATGAGAGAGCGCCTGGTCTACCACCAGTCACCTTCATATGCTTTCTTTATGAAAACTTAATCGTCCACAGCTCTGTTTTTTGTTTTTTGATTTTTTTGAAAGAGTGACAATAGCTGGCAGTAGCCCCCAGATGGACCCAGGGCCTCGGGGACTGGTAGGGGGCGTCATGATAAAGAGATTTTAGTCTGGTTATATGGCAGCTAATGGTAGCAGCCGAGTGGCTTCATTTGTTTATTTGTTTATTTATTCTTTTTAAATGGACAGCAGAGCCTCCCCTCTTCGTTGGCCAGGCGGAGAGACCATGGACGGAGGCGTGGATGTGTCTTCACCTATGGCTTTCGGAGGAAAGGGGCAGAAAAGCAAGTCAGGGGCGGAGGGCAAAACCCCCCAATAAACCCCCAAACCCCCCAAAAACCCCCAAACTCTTCCAAATCCACTTCCTTCACTTTTCTGTTCACCTGTACCTGTTCTTCATAACTGAACCTTAGCTATGAGTGGGTTGCACCGGCCTCTCCTAAGTCACCTGCTAAATCTGTTTGTGTTAGCCCTTTCCACAGGTTTCAGTAACTACCAGCCAGTGTCAGACTGGTGGTTTTATAAATCAGGTTGCACTTTTAAAACTTAGCGGGTGTCATAGAAAGTAAAAGACCAGGGTGATGTGTAAGTACGTTGCCAGAAAACATCTGTAAAAGAATCCAATCAACTACATAAGAATGAAGTCACAATAGCATCTGTAGCACTATTAGCTGCCAAAGATAATGGTTTCAAGGACCTGTTTGTATGTTTCGAGTTAGCTTTGTAATTTCAGATTATTACTTTGCTTTTACCTCCTATTTTTTAAATCTCCCCCGTGTGAATATAATTGATGTCTTGTAGCGTTCGAGCAGTCGAGAAATGAGGAACGGCTGAACTACCCCGTCAGCTCGGCTCAGCCACCACACAGCAGTTTCCCCTGGCAATTCTTGACGTGCAAACGTTTGTCGTCGGCAAATCAATACGGTTGTTGTTTTGTGTGCTGCAACCCTTTTTTTGTTCAGTGGTGTGTAAATCCTCACAAAAAAACGACCGTCCACGTGGCGACCGGGCCGAGGGGTGAACTCGTGTGAAGAGCAGCTGCAGTCGGCTTGCGTTCAGGGACGGGGAACGCTGTACATGTTAGACCTCTGCTTTTCCCGAAGAGAGGTGCCGTGTGTTATTTTTAAAAATAAAACGCATTCCATGCTAACCTCAGTCCAACTGGCCATTTTAAAGTCAGCATTCATCTGGCATTAAACATTTTGCTGTAAAACAAAATACTATATGACGTAGGAGGCTGCCGCTAAAGATGGATTTTACTACCAGTTAATCTGATGAGTGCTTTCTCAATTCATCGATTGATCGTTTAGGCTATAAAATGTCTAGAAAAATAGTGAAAGATGCCTGTCACACTTAGACAGAGCCCAAGGCGACATCTTTAAAGTGACTCTTTGTCCAGAACTCAGACGTTCCATTAAAAATGATAAAAAACAGAGGAAATAAGCAACGCCTCTCATTTGAGAAGCTGGGACTGGATGATGTTTGGCCTGTTTGCTTGTGAAACGACTGAAACAATGAATCGATTATCACAATGAATTATTTTCGGCTCCAGCGACAGGCCAAGTCAGAAATATGAGGACGGTTTAAACAGCGCATTTCCAGTCTGAGTTAGAGCCCAAGTTTAACTCATCACAGATGCGTCGGTATCTTGTATATGTTGGACCGTAAATAATAAGAAATTTAAAGTAGAGAAAAGCCAAAGGTATGTTTAAGGTCATTTAGTCTCCGCTGCAAAGTCTGTCCACCAGAGAGCGCTGACAGCTTTATTTTTTCAACGGTAGAAAACCCCTTTCAGTGCACATCTTAGCTAAAATTTGTAAATAACCAAATTTAAAGGGCCCTTATCAAAAATATTCGTTATTGTTCTGTGTTAAAATTGATGATTGTCAAACATGTCGTCATTAAAAATTTAAAATCTCAAACACAGATATCGATGTCTGCCACAAAAAAAATCCATATCCTAGTTTGGAAAAAAAGAAAAAGTTTTTCAAAAATGGCCACTGCCGGGGAAATGTGAATATTTACCCTGGATCTAGATTCCAAAAACACATCAGTCCAGTCAAAGCATGTGGAAACAAAATAATTTGCGGCGTCGTGATCCGAGGGTCTTGAGAGGAATTTGCTGAGCCCCGAGGTGTGTCCTAACAGGTGTTGCTGGGGCTTTTCCTATCCTCTCTGGCCTCCCTCTCTTCATTGGTGGCGGGGGCTGTGGGGCCGATTGTTTGGCCGTTGCCCCGGATACACGGCTCTTGTTTTCCGAACGGCGGCATGTCGGGGCAGGCCGGGGATGATCGCTCCCGGAGTCCTAGGTGTTCCTCACCCCGCAGAATATACGCAGAGGAGCCTTGGCGCCAGCTGCGAGGTCGGACTCCGTCCGAGTCGCAGCCTGGAGCCACACTTGACTCACAGTTGGTTCTACTCAGAACACACAAGAGTCACGTCACGCAGCCTCCGAGTAGAGGACGAAACGAGGCATCGAATAACGTGTATAGATATCATATATGAAGGGAATCGGAAAACAACAAAAAACGCTGTATATGACTAGAATATAATACCATCTAATATAATAGCCCTATAATAAATACTACCATTGTCAAGTGGAAATGTTCAGTACTGTTACTTTTAAGCTCAGACATGTACGTTCAGGTTATTTTTGAGGTCGTAGTTTGTGAGCAGTACTCTAGTTACATTTCTACCGATACCCACTGCTCTTCTTTGCAAGATGTAGTCGGTTTTTAAGCCTGTCTTTGGTACATGTTTACCAGATTTTAAGAATTTGTTGGTGTTTCTTTTTCACCCGTCACGTCACATATTTCCATGTTGCAGGATTTTGCTCCTGATACAACCGGCAGCAGTTCTCTGGTTCTCTCCTGGCCTTGTTCTCTAGTTGTTTTCTGTGGGGGGTTTTTTTTGTTTGTTTCTTTGTTTTTTTTTACATATTAATATCAGTTTACTGCACGTTCTGCGAACACAGTTGCCTGTGGGTTCTGGAGGAGCTTTGTCAGGTCTGTTACATTATGGGAAGTGTGGCATCCGGCGTTTTTGGAACTTGAAGTGCATCAGGCACCAAAAGTCCAGATATCTCTGCCTCTGCTGCTTTTAGTGTGTCTCCTGGTTCAGTAAGGTTGCAGGTTTAGAATTGCTGAAATACTCCTTTAATTCATACAACCTTTGTTGAAGCTGGAGAGGATAACTCACTGGAGTTCTCCTAAGTGACTAAGTTGTACAGTTTTCTACACAACAGATTGTAATTTATAGAGGTAGACAAGTTACACCATTTTATTCAAAGGACCTGATAATGCAGTCACAAGGTTGCTGCATTAAGTCACGAGAGAGTTAAAGAACCTCAGAGTTCATGTTCATATTCTTTTTGCCCGACTACTGGAGCAATCACAGCATTTATAAAGCAGAAGAGAAAGTGGCTGTGTTTAGTTTACTCAGATGCCAGTATGTCTGTCTTGGATAAAGATGCAAACGATGGGAGAAGCTTCGCCAAATTCACCGGGCCCCACTGACTTATTCGCGCGATGCCGTGAGCGGCAGTGTGGGGCCCTTGACTCATCGCGTCCCCTCTGCCCACTTCTGGTGTGTCACATCTGCCCCGCATTACCATACTGTATGTAAAATGTGCCTCAGAAAGAGAGGTTTGTTGTCATTTGCTTTTCTAGACGGAGCTGAGTAGGAGACTTCCTCACACAGGCCAAGTCCGACCCTGCCAACCAGTTTTGCTCTTGGCAACTCGGTCTGGATTCAGCTGCAGCATTTTTTATTTTTCAATTTTTTTTCTTCTTCAGGAAAGGAGAGGACTAACAACTGCATGTCTGACTGATTCCTCATGTGTATCCTCAGGAGCAGCAGGGAAGCAAACGGGGAAGAGACATGACATCAAGTCGGCCACAGCTGTTAATATTTGCAGAGGCGCTTACGGTTTAAAATATCCCTCGGTTTTCAATGCCTCGACGCTCCACCACAGATACTGCGGGAGGGAACCAAACAAGGATAACACGAGCGCTGGAGAGCCGCAAACACAGGAGTGAAAGTCCCAGATAAATGGGAAGAGACTGATATAAATGAATGTCAGTCCGGAGAAGCAGACGCAAGAAACAAAGGCAGCCATTGTTTGGTCTGGAGATGCCTCGCATGTTTCTAGGCCAGGGGCCCAGACCGTGCGAGCTTACCTGTGCTTTTGTGGCTCCGCAAGAGAATAGGACAAAAACAGTGCTGTCAGTCAGTGCGAAAATATTATCGTTTCCTAACATAACATACAGTATCTGCTCTGCAACTGGCACCGGCCTCAGTCACGTGGAAGGGAGCAGTGATCGGCGTCGCTGGCCCCGTTTCAGGCCTCCAGCACTTTAGCCTTGCATGAGCTGGGTCTCGGGCCGGCGGCCAAACGCGATGCTACCTTGAATCAAGGAAGCAGGGATGTGCCTTGGCCTCCTCCTCTACCATCAGTTCTGCTTTACACGTATATTCACATTCTTTGTGTTCTCACACGGAGGAGTGGACGGGGTCACGTGACTGGCGCCCGAGACTCGAGTGATCGGTCTGCTCATCTGATCGGACCTGGGGACTTGAACTCCCAAAAAAATTATTATTTTTTTAAATGTCAACACATTTTGTGGAGAGTTCGTAAAACCTGGGACTTATAGACAACGACTCGGGCTTCACTGAGGTCTTGACTTTGGACTTCATTTGGGAGTCAATGGTCTTGACTTGGGACTTAACTGTTGTTATATTGGGACTTGACTTTGGACTTACTGGTCTTAACTTGAGATTTAACATTGGAGTCACTGGTCTTGACTTGGGACTTGATTTGAGTTGGGATTTTTTTTGTTTTTTTGCCTGACTGCGAACTTGACTTGAGACCTGCTCAAACTGATTCTGAACTCAGGTTTGGATCTGTTGGTCTTGACTTTGGGTTTCACTCGGGACTTGAAGGTCTTGTATCGAGACTTGAAGTGAGACCACCCTCTTCTGACCGGGGACTTGTTGACCTTGATGTGGGAACAAATCAAAAGGTTTTGCACCAGGGAAATATTTAACTATCTTGAAAGACGTACACAACAGTACATAGGATTTTAAACATTGCAATTAAATTGTGCAATATTGGTTTTTATATGCATTTTCCCCTCACATGCACGTAGAGTTCAAAAGCGGGAAATGATTTCACCGGAGTGATTATATTCATTACCACCACTGAGTGACGGCATTTTTAATAGGTTAAGAAATTACTGCCTCTGTCGGAGTCATCCGTGTTCTTCTAACACTGGCACGAGTTCTGCTGCAGTGACAAATACTCGTCTCCAAACAAGAACCACATTGACATTTTTCTGACTTGAGTCTGCTCAACCTCAGCACACCCCTCTCCCAGCGCCTTCCAGCAGCCCGGAGGCGGCAACAATTATTTTATTAAGGCCCCGTCAGATTTATTGGAGCAGTGCAAGCTTTTAACGCGCATTCTTCATCCCAACACTTGCTCAGTTGTTGTTTTTTTGTTTTGTTTTGGTTTTTTTATGTTTGTTTTATTTGCCCAAGTAATTGGGCCATGGGCATTAAACTTTTGAGAAGAGCAATGAATCCAGGACAATTAATGTTTGTTTGTAAAGACTAGCAACCTCCAGGGGGGTCGATGTAAAATAAATGAATAAATTAATAAATAAATACATTTTTAAGAAATGATGTATGCGCTTCTTTTGCAAGTCGCAGCCAGCGGAGCCAAAAGTCTGTTTTGATTATTCAGCGCACGTTTGTCACGACTGACTTTTTTTTGTCTGCGGAACTGTTCTATGTCACCGCCGCCACCTGTCGCAGGTGTAATTCTTTATAGTGGTTATACGTGTGACATGTTGATTTCTAAATGCTAATTTCTCCGTTCACAGTGATGAATTGCGGAGGGAGGCTCGGCAGTTGAAGAAGGAGCTGCAGGCCATAAAGCAGAGGAGGGAGGAGAGTTCGAGGCCGCCGGCAGACGAAGTCAAGGAGGGTAAGTGAGGCACCGCTGCATTCACTGACTGACGTGTATCACTGTTACCCATTATGCTGTGGATTTATTGGTGTTTTGATAACATACAGTACAAGTCTCTTACCACAACTAGATTCTTTTTAGTGATGTTTTGAGAAAGGATTTTTTTTTTCTCCTTTTAACCACAGAGCTCTAAGTGTGAACAAAGTCTCTAGGAAGGTGGTCTGTGCTGCATTCTCTGCTAATGGACACTAAGACAGGCAAACCTCTGATTTTTGTCAATTAGTTGCAGACGTCTACCCCCCCCCCCAAAGGGTCTGCATTTTTGTGTTACAGCTCCGCTGAAAATTGCGTGGGTAAAAATTCTTGAGTGGCCGCCATAGTTGCACATCACAACCCCCCCCCTCCCCTTTTTGTGTTTGTTAGCTTGCAGCTTTGGTTGGTGTGATTCTGCCCCCAGAATCTCCATGGGTCTCCACCGCACTTGCAGTCTGTCATAATGCTGTCAATCTTTGGATTTTTCTTTTTTTTTTCTTTTTGGCTGATGCTGATGCATTTTTGAAAGTTTCAGGGGAAAAAAAAACACTCGGGCATCGGGGGTTAGCTTGAGGTTGCGTGTACGTGTGTGTGTCTGTGCACGTGTATTTGTGTGTGTGTGTGTGTGTGTGTATGTATGCGCTGTTGCGCAACGGAACACAATGGTTCACGGGGGGTGGTGGTGGAACGGCGGGGGGGTGTTTCGGCAGGGATGGGCCCTAACTGTGGGATTACCACCAGCCAAAACCTACTGGAGACCATGACGGGGGTTTTTTTGTTGTTTTTTTTTTTTAATGCTGCTCAAACAATGTTTCTGTCTCCACAAACACAGACGGTTTTCATGTTTTTTAAAACACAGACGCTGAGCCCAGTCACGTCTCGCTTCTGATTGGATTTTTTTTTTTTTTTTTTTTAAGGTCGAAGAGCAACGAACAGTCACTACATTGTGCTTTAAAATACAGAGATTAACCAAGATTCTGTTGGTGTCTCTGACTTAATGTGTTGGCCTAAGTGATATCTGCACAGAGTTAAGCTGTTTCTACAAACATCCTAAGCAGAGGTAGGGAGAGTTTCTCTAAATAGATCCAGTCATAAACCCAAGTGTTGAGGTAGCAACGGCCTCTCATTGTTATCCCGAGTGGCAACTAGCCCAAGCTCCTCCATTATCTCTGCCAGGGACCTTTGTTTCGTGCTTCTCTAGCAGCAGCTCGGCCAGAGGCAGGAGTTTCTTTTCTTTTCTTTTTTCTTTTCTTTTTTTTTTTTTAAGAGTTCCTCATTACATTTCTGCGTTGGAAGCAAAAGTTAATTCCATTAGATGTAATTCTCAGATGTCGTGGGCCAGCGGCCGCTGCAGGGGGAGACGGACGTCTAACCGGTCGCTATAAATCTTGAAACCCAGCCCTCGGCCCGAGAAAGAAAACACTGTGGCGAGGGCTCTTTTTTTTTTTTAATCTCATCCCGTAGCTGGAGATGCCGAACGGCGGTTAGAGCTGTGCGGACGCTTCGAGGTGTCGCAGTCGACGCCGCCGTCCCACAGGGCTTAAATCCTCCATGGTTCTGCTCGGACCCCTTACGAAGGTCAACCTCCGGTCTCCCCTTTCACTCGCATGCCTCTCTAATTGGTCAGCGTAGGTTCAGTGGGGGTACACATGATGATAGGTTTGAAATAAAAAGATTTTATTTTTTTATTTTTTTTCTTGGGCCAGAGCTAAAACAGTTGTGTTCATTTTGGATTAATTTTTCAGCGATTTGGTTTCTAAAATGCCAGAAGGAAATGCGGGGGGGGGGGCGGTTCTCTCCGAATTGTTGAATGTTCGTTCGGTCCAAACTAAAAATAAGCAGTTTACTATCTCACAAGATAAACATAAAAACGGAACCTTTGAGAAGCTGGAACTGGAGAAAGCTGGACGTTTCTTATTCCTTGAGAAATTCAGGAAATCAGTCGATCGATTAGCAGGACAGAGGGGAGGTGAGGATTTCTAGAGGGAGTGACAAGTTACTCTTTAAAGAGTGAGGCAGTTGTTCTGCTTTGGGCTCAGTTATGTTTCTGGTCCAGAGCTGAAAGGATTAGTCGGTTAATCGGTTAGTCAACCAACAGAAAATGTATTAGCAACGGTTTTGAAAAAAATCGGTTAATTTTTTGGAGTAATTTTTCAAGCAAAAATGCCAAAAGTTTGTTTTATTCCTGCTCCTCACGTTGAATAAGATAAACTTTTTTTTTTTTTAATCAGTGCTGACTGAATATTTTTGATCGAACAAAACGTTGAAAAACTCAACCTTGGGCTCTGGCCTCTTTTTTTCCTTTCTTTCTTGTCTTTCCATTTTTGAACATTTCGTAGCCCAGACAACTGAGTGTTGCAGGCAACATATGTGCTGTACTGTTCCCAGCCCGTGGTCGGATGAAACAACACAGGACACGAAGCACAGAATCAGGATTTCTCACTGCCGAAAAGGTCTGATTTTCCTGCATCACGTCCACGTTTCTGCGTGAGGTCGGCCCCCACCCAATCCTCACCCTTCTCCACCAGCACCACCACCCACATCTCATTCGGCTGGTTTTGGCACAACTGTGTCCTTAATTTCGGGGGGGTGAAAAGCAAACTGTCAGAATTCAGAACTCATCATCAATCGAAGCCAACGGCCTTTTTGTATTCATTTTTATTTCCTTTACCTTTTCTGAATTCTTCCTCTTCTTCTTCTTCTTCTTCTTCTTCTTCTTCTTCTTCCCCTTCTTCTTCCCCTTCTTCTTTTTTTCTTCTTCTAACAGACATCACTTCACTTTTCATCACATAAAACTGTAGCGTGCTCCTTGAGTCTGGTTTTCTCTTTCTTGGCATGACTGCCAGGCATTGGAGCCAAAAATAAGAGGGCCATTCTGCAAAACCACTGTCCGTCCAGTACCCACCCTAAATTATGTGGCAACAGTCTTTATCCCATTTAGATATTATGCAGGTTATGCCTGTGTGCTCTGGATGTTTTATTACACTGGTGTGAGTCATGTTGTTGGTTTGGAAGAAATGTCGCAGCGGAGCGTTATTCGAAACGTCCAGCGTGTTATTTTGTCCGTCCGGTGAACCAGCTCGAGACCAGGTTAGTTATTTTCACCGGACACTTATGAAATACATTCATTCATAAACAGCCCCCCCTTTTTTTGTTGTTGCATAATTGAAGATGGATAGTCAGCGTTGACCTTGAAGCACTAACTGACATGAGTTTTTGATGTGTTTTTGATTGATGGTCACAGTGTCGTGCTGCTTTGACTTCTCTGTAAAAGCTGGTTGATTGTTTAACAGGAAAAAAAGGAGGGGGGGGCTTTTATCCTACAGGAGAAGCCATTCGTGGCCTGCAACAGGCCTCATCGGTTGCTACAACATCAACAGGCTTGATTTGTAGCTCTCTGGAGCCCGGGTGACAGGAGAGGGGAGGAATGTAGTTAGAAAAGGCCATCAAACTCAAAGATGGTAGTTAGCGACAACAGCTGGAGAAGGTGATGTGTGTTCCCCATGCAGGACCTCAGGGCATCATCAGTCAGCAGGCCAGCATGTCACAGGCTGCAGTGGGGAGGGAAGAGCGTGAGAGGTGACTGGGAGATTGGGGGGGGGGGGATCACTGGTTGGTCTCATAAATCAAGAGGCAAAAAAGGGTTTAGCCCCACAAGCAGTGGAGCAGACTTCCCTAGGTGACACTGGGGCTGGAGATGGGGGGTGTGTGTGGGTGTGTGTGTGTGTGTGTGGGGGGGTAGATTTCCAGGACCGGGTTTGAAAATTTCCAGCGACTGCTCGGTGTCCGCAGCGGCCACAGCCCGGAAGCCCAGAGAAACCGGAGTGACCGCAGGGGTTTTCTCAAAACAGCAGCCGGCTCCGAAACATCCCGACAGAACCGAGGCGCTTGGTTCTTCAGTTACGTTCCTCCTGAGTCGAACGTCTTTCCCCCAGAATAAAGCTCTTTCTCCACAATAGGGAGTGTGACTTCTGTCAGAGAACCTCTTACATAAGTAGGACAACTCCCCCCGTTGGAAGGGCCATAAATAACATTAAAATACTCAGTTGGAGATTTTCTAATCTTAACATTTCATATTTTAATTTCTTTGTATCAATAAATATTCAATTTTCATAAAAATTTCCTGGCTGTAGCTCCATATTTAGCAGATACATATAAAAGTGGTATTTGTCATCCCATCTAACACTTGACAAAAAACAAAACACATAAACATATTTCCCAAAATGTCGAACACGTCCTTTAATATCTAAGTGTCTATATCTATATTTTTTGGTGAGAGCAGCGTAATGTAAAGAGACTTTCTTTCACTCTACAGAGACTGAGGCTGAACTCTGGCCATCTTTTCCTCAGCAGCAGAGAATTGTCTCAGTAATAAAAGGTACACAAGTGGACTTCTGTGACAGAGGACGTGTACTAAACACGGCCTGATGCATGGCCTGTGTAGTATTGGTTATTTAAATCCAGTTGTGTTTTCTCTCAGTTTTTTTTGTTGAGTCTCTGCTTGGTGGCGCAGGCCGGAGAACCCTGGGTTAGTTTGGGTTTGTTTCGTCTTTCCAGCAGGTTTTATTTTCCTCCGCCTTGTTTTATGTTGCTGTATTTCTTCTGTAATTTAGTCTTTGCCATTAATTTCTTAGTATCTATCTATAGTATCTTTTCTCTAGGCTAACGACAAAGGGGCCATAGAAATAAACACACGTCAACAGGGGCTCGTAACGTCGCAGCTCCTACCGAAGAGCGGGCGGGCGGGCGAAACCTCAGTGTTTTCTCAGTTGCATCATTTGTTTTGCGCAGCCGAACGTGTCGGGGCGTCCAAGCGGGCGGTGGCGGTGAGGTGTGTGACATCACGTTGCGTTGTGGAAAGAGAGAGTCTGTCTGCCACTGGGTGACCTCATGGCCCGGGTGTCTTGGGGGGGGTTACGGAGGCAAATTTAACTGTATGAGACACCGATGTCAGCACACCGATTGTCTCTGTGTTTGGCTGTGATGGGAGACTGTTCCACACACTGGAGGAGGAGGAGGAGGAGGAGGAGGAGGAGGAGGCCCTGGTGGAAAAGTATTAAAGTCCTGTGACTTTTCTCTCTCTGTCTACATTTAACAACACACACATCAAACCTCTTCATTTGTAACGCCAGTCCTCTGTCATGTACTTCAGCCCAGTTTTTGGCCCTTTTTTAAAATGCTGGTTAATTCTGCTGATTTTTTTTTTCTCAGTTAAGTGAAAGATCCATAGTTAACCATTTGAATTTAATGTTGAATTTACTATCATAGAAGAACGTGTTTGATATTTTTGCATTTCAGGTAAAAATTTGTCCGACGAACAATCGAAAAGAAAATCAGACATATTTAGATCAGAATAAAAATAAGTGGAGCTGGAATCAGAATTTCTGCTTAAAAACGATGAAAAGCGATTGATCGACCAGTATAAATAGTTGTCATTTTATTCTCTTGTTGATCATCAATTGATCGACTCTTTCAGCTCTACTTCCTGTCTCGAATGTAAGTCACTAATAAAAAAGAAGGTTTCTTTTTAGAAATATTTTAAAGCAAGTTTGTAAAATCTCAGCCCCCTTAGTGACTTTCACTGCTGTTTTTTCTCAAACCATGTGTCTCGTCTCTGCTGAGGATTAAAAGGTGGGGTCAGGGGGCGAGGGGGGTTGGGGGGGAGGTCCTTCCTCACCCGGGAGCCGTCGGTTACATAAGGATTTGGGTCCCAGGGAGCAGCCGTAATGTGGGTCAGCTCTGAGTAAGACGAAGTGAGAGGTTACTGGGTTGGGGCTCTGGCCCACTACATCTTGGCGAGGGTTGGCAGCGGCGCGGGCTCACGCAGAGCGCGGCGGTCGGAGATGAGAGGCCCCCCCCACCTCCCCTGTTATCGTGTCCTCGGATCACGCATGGAGGCAACTGTCACGGCTTTGAAAAGCTCCACTTCCTTTTATCTTTTCTCTCTGATCATGTTCTGCCCGTTTTCTTTTTTTTGGTTTTGTTTTCTTCTTTAGCTGCTCATCTGTCAAGTGGAGCAGAACATGTGAGGCAGTGTTGGTACCCCACCGGGAAAAGATGAAAATAACCACGATGAGAGAGTGCATTAAAGAATTATGTCTAATTTTTTCTAAATTGTTTTAGCTTTACTGTTTATGGAATATCATTATGTCTGGTTATGTTTCATGACCCAGGAACTTTTAAATGCAGCCACTTTTTTTCTTTTTTTTAGTGGGTGTAAAAGATGTGTCACTTAATCATAAGCGGATGATCTTTTAATATAGATATCCTCCGGTTTTGTGTTTCCATCATTTTAAATCCTGTACTACAAACACAGAATGGAAAAAAGACCAAGAAAATAAAATTATCATGGTTTGTTAGTGTGTCCCGAGCATTTGAGGAGTCCCAGATGCTTTGTCACAGTTTTTTTTGTTTGTTTGTTTTGGGTTGTTTTGTTACCAGCATGTTTGGAAACAAACGATGACAAACCTTTGCCTCGCTGGATGCGGTCATAGCTCTCTGAGATTTCGATTAAGTCGGTAAAAGAACCGATAGTAATGAGCAACGATGTCTGTCTTGTCCGTCCAGTGGAAAAGAAGCCGAGCAGCGAGGCGGTGGCCGAGTACCTGGAGGGACGCAGGAAGTACGAGGAGCTCAGGAAGCAAAAGCCGAAGAAAGGCTCGAACAGAGAAGAACAGGTAAGGGGGAAAAAGCTCAATATGAGGCCATTATTTAATTAACCTAAAGTGTAAATGATCTCAGAAGCGTGATTCTGTCGTCCTCCTGTTGACGTCTGATCCTTCGTCCCTGTTAGACTCTGGCTCTCCTCAATCGCTTCAAGTCCAAGCTGTCGTCGGCCATCACCGAGGCCCCGGAGGACGACGTGGAGGAGCTGGCCGAGGACGACGACAAAGGATGGTTAGTGACCCGAGAACTGCTTCCGATAAATCCCTTTTTGGTTTTTTTTTTATTTCCTCCAATTCATCCGTCACTGTGGAATCATCCTCAAGTAAGTTTGAATCTATGCGCCCGTTGATGAAGTCGGATGTGAACTATAACCATGACCATAATTCAAAGGCTGGGAAAAGTACGGATTGCTATTACAGTCACCAATCCGGTTGGACACACGAAGTTTATTAACCTCATTTAGACACTTATCAATTTCTTATCAATAGTTTTCAACACAATAGACAATACTTTACTAGAGATATACTGTCATCAGAGGATATGTCTGCTAAGTAAGTAACGTGAAATTCTCGTGAAGTTTTCTTCTCAGTTCGTACCTCGGTCACAATTTTACGGAAAACCACATCTGAGGGATGCACATCGAGAGTGTGGAAAATCAGTTGTATCAGGCTGCTTCGCCTCTAGGCGCGTGCTCCTAATAAACTGGCGACTGATTGAGTTTGAAAACCGTCTTCTAATGAAAGAAAATGGCTGTCGAGTTGAATCATGGGGAGTGTAGGATTCTGTTTTCCTGAGCTTTGACCTTGACCTGGAACTTAAAATGGGGACATCTCAGTCCCCGCCGCCCCGCCTTTACTAAATCACCGGGACTAAAGTCATGTGGCATTATCCAAGTACAAATTTACTGCCCCAGCCCACCACCCCGCTGGTCTCGCTGAGTCACGGGAAGGGGTCACGACTCTGAATTTGAAATAATTTATTGCGGCCGAACGACGGGGAACAACAGGTGCGTCTGACACCAGGTTCTAGTGCTTGCTAACAGGTTAGATTTACGGATACAGGTGTCTGATACTACTTTTCCTCCCGGAGGTTTAGCGTGTCTCACTTTATCCACAGTCACCGTAACTTCATGCGGATGCCTCCGGAGGAGGAGCGCCGGATTACGGGGGAGACGGAATAAAATAGCTGCCTTCGCCGGGCTCTAAATCAACGGCCTTGTTCGCCGCAGCAAATATCCACGGCGGTGCAGCAGAGCACGCCGGAGCCCCAAGGGCTCCCGGGGGGTTCGGGGAGCGGTTAAGGCCAAAACGCATTGTTTTAGAGACATTATTTTAGGGACGGCGAATTTTAAGGCTCACAAAAACCCAACAACAACAGCGTCATTCCTTCAACACACTTGATTGCAGGAGTTTGTGAAAGGCCTTTTATTATGACGGTGATAGCGGCACGAGCGAGGCGGTAGACAACTGACATGACCTCTGCCGGATCCGCCGCTCGCCTCAGGCTCTGATATATGTGTGCGAAAGTTCAAGTTGTGCGCATGTGTTTATGTGACTGCATGCACGTGTGTGCATGCATGCATGCGTGTGTGTGTGTGTGTGTGTGTGTGTGTGTGTGTGTCTCGAGTCGGGATTTCAACCCGCAGCCACCAGATCGGCCATCAGGAAATCAGCCCTGACGCTGTGTTTTCCTCTCATATTCTGTTTTTCACCAAAGATCTCAGAGCCTAACTGCACGGAGCGAGGGGTTTGAAATGAATACCATGTGTTTGAATTCGAGCAAAGTGTCTGCGTGTGCACGCGCGAGAGAAAGAGAGAGAAAGAGAGAGAAAGAGAGAGAAAGAGAGAGAAAGAGAGAGAGAGAGAATAACAAAATCTGTAGTTGCTATTAGTCTCAAGAAGCCCCCTTGAAGTGTAAGCCTGTCCGTACGTGGGGGCCCTAATGAATTTGAGAGAAGCCTTGGCCGGTGTTTGGAGCCTCTCCTGGACGTAGACACCCCCCCACCGCCACCACCACCACCACCACCACCACACACACACACACAAACACACCCAGGTATGGCGAGGGTGGGAGGGACAGGGGGCAGTAGCTCAAGCAGCCCTACAAAAACACCAGTGGGAAGTCTGTGCCACTCTAGGAGCGCCGCGAACAGAATGTGGGTTACAACAGATCAGACATTGGAAGTCAAGTCTGGGCCAGAGGAGGTAAACTATTCCATCTGTGTCTGTGTCTACGAATTCTGACTCTCCCTCCTCCTCCTCCTCTCTCTCTTCCCGGCCTCTGTTAACACGCACACACACACACACTCACTACCTCACGGAGTCCACGCTGTCCATGCAAAAAACCCGCCGTTGCTCCCACCCATCCCTCCTGTACTCGGCAATCTCCGCCCCGTCCTTGAAAAAGAAGAACGCAAAAAAATGGAAGGAGACGAGGCTTCCGTAGCTTTGCATCATGGCAGCGCGGAGCAGGTTCCAATAAGGCCGCGGGTGCCCCGTTTTTTTTCCACATCGGGTTCCGGGGGCCGCCATCGCCGGGACTGCTAGACGGATTAACGGAGGCGGCCGCAGCAGGGGCCCTCGGGGGTCCCCGCCACCGGAGTCTAGCCTTGACATTCTAGATGGGCTGTCACAGCTCCTGCCGATTTCAAATAAGCACAGGAGGGAGCGTGCACACACACATATACACACACTCACAGCCTCACACACACACACACACACACCTAAACCTTGCACTCAGCCTGTGGGGGCAGGAGCAGTCACACAACACACAAGCGACACACGGCGGACGAGGCATCAAAACCTAATATATTTCTTATGGTGCTACAGTTACACACACACTCGGACAAATATGGCAAAGGGTTGTGTCTTTTTTTTCTTTTTGTGTTAGTGGATAAGACCTGTTGAAGGATCAGCTTTGAAGGGACGGTTGAAAGATGCAGCATGAATGAGCCAGCTAGGGGCCAAAGTAAAGTGAGGGTGCTTCCAAAAAAAAAAATGATTCCCGTAACTAGTTTTTATTTACCGGGAGCACAATAAACAGAAAAACATTAGTCTAATCAATGTTTGTTGTGACCCCCACCACTTCCATTGCCTTTAAAAGGGAAGCAGTTCTGTTCAGTGCAGAAGCCCCAGATTGGCTCCATGATGTTCAGATCAGGGCTCCTTTGGGGGGGGGTTGACTAGACTAGACCAGACCAGACCACCTGCAGCGGGAACCCCTTGTCCTTGTGTGGTCGAAGGAGCCCTCGAGGCTGAGACGCAGACCATGTGGCGGCAAGGTCTTGGTGTTTTCTCAGGTTTGATGGGACCTTCAGTTGCAGATACCCTCTTTTCTTCTACCTCCTCTCTACCTTCTACCGTCAAGCTCTCCAAAAATTACTGGAAGAGCAACTTAACATCTCTTGTGGCCTCCACCTGAACGTATTTAGAGCTAGATTAAGGGCATGTTTTCCAACCACAGTGGCAATCGGATGTGTCTATGCCAGGGTTCGTTTTCAGACGGTCTCACCCAGGGGTCCTTCACAGCGTTGTGCCTCGGTTGTACATGAAGAAAAAGCGACAACGGTAGTTACGCAATAAACGCCAATTTTTTAAAAAAAAAAAGAGAGAGAGGGAGAGACAGCTTGAGGGGGAAGGTCACAGCCCGGCTCCCTCTCTCAGCTCCGCACAGCTGGCCGAAGGCCGTGCGAAGGCGGGCGTGAATGCTGGATTGTCGGTTTTCGGAAAGTTACAGATGTGGTCATAAACCAAAGCATTAGACAAACTGACATTTTGACACGGTGACGGTGCTAAATTCACCAAAACGGTTACGAGTCATCTCGGGGCGTGGACATGAGTGTCTGCACCAAATTCTGCGGCGCTCCGGCCAACAGTTGCTGGGATGTTTGCCTCTGAACTATAAATCTCAACCTCAAGGTGGCGCAAGGAGAGAACCGTGGGGGGAATCACCAAAGTCATCAGGATTCGTCCCCGGGGGAACATGAATGTCTGTACGGATTTTCATGGTATTCCTTCCAGCGGTTGTTAAGGTATTTCAGTCTGGGGCCGAAGCGTCGGACGGACGGACCGACTGACTTTGCCATCCCCTAGAGCCGCGCCGCTAGCGTGGCCAAAAAAAGTTTTCCATGTCCACAGCAGAATCCAACATCTTTCAGTTACTTCTGACACTTGATTTTTCCACTCAGACCCTGGACGTAGAAAAAAAAAGAAAAAGAAAAGGATCCTTACGACTAACTAGTCGCTCTTGCTTTGTTGTCTAGATTTACAGTGGGTAGAGAGGGTGTTTTAACTGTGAGGTGCCTGACACTGACATCCCCCGAGAGGAATGTCCTGATTCCTGAATCTGTCTTTGGGGGGAAAAGAGAAACTGACTGGGGAAATGAAAGACACATGACCGTCTGTTCTCCGGGGACTGGGGCTTTCACTCTGGATTTTTTTTTTTTTTTTTTTTTGCAAAGTTGTCTCAAAAATATGAGTCCGACACTGTACTTCTCATTTTTCGGGGAGAGAAAGCATTCGTATAATTTCTGCTAGAATTTTAAATACCAGTCTTAATAAGGTAGTATTCTCCCCAACTGGAATCAAAATGGTGTTTTAACCGTTTTGTCTGGCCACCACAGTGTCTTTAAATTCCAACCAGGCTTAAAATCTGAGTTCAAAACACTTTGTCTGACCTCGGCTTAACATGGCTGTATATTGGCTTCCCGCTGACAGCAGTGCGGAATATTTCGGGAATTATTTTGGGTTTAGTCCAAAGGGCAGAGTTCAGCCAATCACTTGGATACAGTTGTGCGCTGTTTGTCCGTCACTGGGTTCGTTTCAACCTCCGTATTCAAAGCCCGTCACGAGTAATTTGGAGCGGCACTAATCGACATTATGAACCCCCACCCACATCTGCGGTCCCTCTCGGATCTACGCAGCTTTTTAGCCTCTTTTAGCCTGTTGTCTTTGAGTTTTTTCTGACCCGCTCATGTCCTCTTTTGGTTCAGTCTCACCGCTCAGCTTTGTTTAAATGGAAGTCAGCCTGCTAGAAACGGGAGCAAATGTTGCACTTGCGTTCGTCATGTAGCAAGAAACATGACTGAATGAATGATAATTATAAAATCACCATTTCAACCTAAGGGGTGATCAAATGTCTTGTTTTCATGTCATGTTTCTGCCCCCCATGGCCAAAAGATTGTTTTGTGCAGCTTTATTTAATCAGTGTTACCCATAGTACCCATAGTAAATTTTAAAAAAGAAATGACTGAAATAAAATAATATAAAAAAGCTACAATGAGACCAAAAACAGAGCTAAAAACTTTACAAGGTGATGCCAGATGTTGCGTTTGCAGGTTCTTCCACTGCAGTAAAAGACAAGAATGCAGCTTTAAACTCTGCCAGCGGCATCAAACATTTCTTTCCTGTAACATTATGGATAATTTACAGATTAGCGGTACAAGTCACTTTGAAACAGCAATCAACCGACTGGAGATCAGTCACGAATGTAACTAAACGTGGTGTCGTTACAAGGGGAAAAGTCTCACACTTGAGCCCCAAGAAAACTGCATTTCAGTATCTGGGCTCTTCACTAGAATTAGAAGAGGGGGGAAAAAAAAGGTCGATCTCTTATGCAATAATTTAAACTTTACTTAAAATGAAGCCAACTGGCTTCGTCTCAGCCTTCAGCACCAGCCCGTCGACCCAGTCTACGCCGCCAACATGACAGACCCGCATTCCATTCAGAGTATGCTAATGCATGAATGCAGAGCACTTGGCCAGTCCACCGCAATATTTTTATTGCTTCGTGCTTTTAATGTTTTGTTTCCATCTCTTTTGTGTTTGTGATTAATTTATTTTACTACTTCGGTTTATTCACTTTTTTCTTCATGGGTTTTTTTTTTTTTTTCAAAATTATAGAAGTGCACTCTCAAATCCAAGCCCCCCCCCCCTTTTTTTTAGATGGTGAAATATAATCAAAGTGCTTAAAGCAGAAAGAGTCTAGCGTCTTGGTAAAAAGTTCTGCAGATCAGTGATTTAGGTGATCCTCTGCCACGGCTCTTTGAACTCTCTCCACCCCACCCCACCCCACCCCACCCCACCCCCCTGCCCCTCCATCTGATTTAGGATGGCCCATGTTCTGCAGTTTGATGAGCAAACCAGAAAAGTCAAGGATGCCAACATGCAGGATGAGGACACGTTCGAGATCTACGACCCACGCAACCCCGTCAATAAACGAAGGAGGGAGGAGAGCAAGAAGCTCATGAGGGAGAAGAAGGCCAAGAGGTGAGGGCGCAGGGTCGGAGGTCAGGGCCCGCCCAGGCCACGTTGATTGAAGAACTGGTCACACGGCATCCAGGCCTGTCCGCTTTTTCCACCGCTTCAAACTCGGCCCCCGTTGAACGGTCCCCTGGCTCGAACATCTGGATCGAGGATACTGACCTGAGCGCATACCATCCCTGTAACCCGTGATGGAAAGGCTTCTCCGCTCGGAACAGCTGCACCCGGACCAGGCGTGGTCGCCCGTCAGAATCAAGACTGTAGCGATGACTGAGGTCGTGATTACATATGTGTAACCGTGTTTTCCTTTTTTTTTTTTTTTTCTTTTTAATGCCTGTTGTTTACACCATTTTCAGTTTTTGTTGTTTATGGCATCTAGAGATTAAATGTGAGCGTTGTACTTTGACATAAAAATAAATCAAATACGTTAACAAGATGTGATGATTAGACTCTTGATCTATTTTTTATTTCAAACAAAAGTGCAATCTAATGCAGTCCAATAAAACATCTTTACCTTATCAATCTTTATGAAGCCAACAATGATCAGTGCCATCCAAACTACGTAAATTTAAATTATAGGATCATTACGGAGGTCGTGGTTAAAGGTGGTGTTGTACTGAAAGATGTTTCCAATTTTTTTTTGCCCCTCCCATTCACATGCACAGGTGGGGCAGATTATTGGAAAAGCCTCTGAGTATAACGCTGCCCAGCTCATCACTATCGCCAACTCAGACCTCGGTGCTAAAACACAGGATTCAGTCAACTCGTCTATAACATTGTTGACAAAACAAGACTGACTGTGCAGACTGTAAAGGTGTTTACCAACGAGCATGTATTACTTGTGTGCAACACTGTATATTCACCAGGTCCGAAGGCCCGAGCTCCTCGTGGACTCGTACAGCGCCAGAAATACAGCTGCAGTGGTAAAATATTTGTGGGACAAATATATGACATCTAATGTAAAAACACTGCGGTGCAAACAAAAAACTTTCTCTCCTGCCCCAGACTATTTTTTTATTTTTTCCGGGGGGGGGATACACACACAACTTATTAAAACACAACCAAAGTTTTTTTTTGTTTTTTTTAATTTTTTTTAAAGTACATTTAACTCAAAACTGTAGCTCTCAAGTCATCATATAATGGCCGATAGAAAAATGAAATGGACTTGAATTCGCCTAAATCTATTTTTTTATATATATATATATATTATAGAGAGAGCTTAAATTTTGTGTCACACATCTGTAATTTCACATCCGTGAGAGGAGAGGTCACTGTTGCCTGTTGGAATCATTAGAAAAATTAATGTCAAAAAAGTTGGTGGTTAACATGCAGAGCACATAACCACACCCCTCCCTGCATTTCCTGCCCATACTTCTCTTCTGTCCTTTTCTAAATTAAGACAAAAAAAAATCTTTGGACGCCTTTGGCAGAGAGTAAATAAAGTGCGCCAGGGAGTGATTTCATTTCGGACGCGGCCGCGGTTTTTGCTGCCAGGGGCGTCCGCTGCGTTGACCTCTCCTGTCGTGTCACTACCTTTTTATACCTGTTTCGAGACCCGTTCTGTTCACCGGCGTGGCACAGACACTGCTTCTTATGAATAACAGTCTGGAATAGATGCGCAGCAAAAAGGGGAATTCAACTAATCCCAGTTAACAGCCTGGGGCAGCCTCTCTAGGTTGAGCAGATCCGAGGACGCCTCACTGCAGATTAAAATGGGTGGTTCAACATTGTGGTTTGTTCTTTTTACCAGGGTTTGATGAAGAGACCGATACCACCCTTTTGTCTGTTTTGCCTGTGAGGCCGGAGCCAGGAGACGCTTTGCTCAGTTTTAGCTCAGCGTAACGACTGGAAAACTGATGGACGCGGCCATCCAAGAGGATTCCGATCCTCATAATTAACGTATTTTATTTTTTGTTTGTTTGTTTAATATGTGGTTAAAACAAAAAAAAACAAGGGATAAAAAGTGGAGGTGGGGTTCGTGTGCAGTAGCTTTGTGTTAATCATTGATCTTTAGATATACTAGTAGGGTGTTTTTGTCTTTTTTCTAATCCTTTGGACAGACTAGCTAGCTCACCTGTTTCAGGTCTTCATGCTAAGCTGAGCTAAATAGCCACTGGCTGTGGTAGCTTCAAATGCAACGGACGGACGAGAAATAAGCTGTCGATCTTCCCACCTGAATCTCGGTTGTAGCGACCGTGACGCGTGGAGATGCAATTAAGAAGATGCCTCCGAAGACAAGCTTCAATAAAGGCAGGTTGTTGTGGCCCAGGCGCCGTCTGACAGTATCTTCATGCCGCTTTTTGACTTCTCGCAGACTAAGAAAGCAAATCATTGATTTTTGTTCGCCACAAAAATGTGGAACTATTCCTTTACAACGTTGAGACGAAAATCTCAGCAATATCTGCCTCACTGTCGTCCCCTGGTCACTGCTGGAGCTCGGAAAAAGGAGCCGTTTAAACCCAAGACTTTAGCTCACCGAGGTGGTTTTTTGGGGGTAAATGATCTGCCACTGCCTTGTGTGTGTGTCTGTCTGTCTGTGTGTGTGTGTGTGTCTGTGTGACTCTGTGTGTGTGTGTGTGTGTGTGCTCGCGACCAGGAGCTGCGTTTGGCCAGCGCCCCGTTTTTTTGTGTTTTTTTTAACTGCACTTCTGGGATTACGCTTAAATTGTTCATGCGGCGCACGGACAGCGAGTTAATTTTACATCACGAACCCGGCTCGGCCCGAGCCGCCACAAAATCTAAAACAGGTGATCCGTCCGACGCCGGGTCCGGGGTCGGGTTGGGAATTAAGCCACTGATGCATGACTGGGAGAATTTCTGGAATTAAAAAGGACAGTTCCACGTAATTTTTTTCTTTTTTTTCTTTTTCACGTCTGGTTTAAAACCGTTGACGCGCCACCTCTTGTCCACACTGGCGCCCTGAGGGGATCCTCCTCTTGACGGGGGACAAAATTTACAGCTCTGTGTAAACGTACCTGCTAAAATCCAGCCAAGGCAGACGTGCGGGTTCAGCGGCCTCAAAAAACACCACATTGATCTGTCTACTTCAGACGGCCGGGGCTTAATTTTAGCTTCAGCCGACCTGGGCGGTGCCATATGGGTTTCTTGAGGATTGACCTACATGCCGGAACAGGGACTGTTGGCTTTGTCCGCCATCGCTCGCTCGGCGACGGAGGGAGTGTTCAGGTGCTTTACTCGGGTAAAAGTGCTTATACCAGTGTGTAAAAATACAGGTGAGAAAGTCCTGAATTGCAGATGTTGCTCAGGCAAGTTGGTATAAATAGGAAAATGTGCATAAAAACGAAAGTCTTAAAAGCAGAAAAATGTTCCCTCTTATGTGATTCGATATCAGAGCCGAAAGCGACACGGTCAAATATCCTGTTTTACTGATGTATAGTTTTTTAACTGTAATAATTACAATAATAATTACAAATCCTCACCTTTGAAGCTGGAACCGTGAAATTTTTGGCATTTTGACGTGAAAAGTGACAAATGATCGTCGAAGCAATTGCCAGTCAGGTTTCTGTCGATTGACGAATCGATCGATCGACCAACGTTTTCCAGCTCTAATCTGTCCAATATGCTGTTGGGGTTGTTTAATGTAAAGATGAGATAGCGTCATGTTTTCTAAGCTCCTCGTGCTTTCTGTGTAAAAAAAGAAAAATCTTAATTTGTGAAGAAACAAATTGGATACGTGAGAGGAGCTGCATTGAATCAAAATACTCAAGTAAAGCACAAGTACGTCAGATTATTACTTAAGTACAGTACTTAGTAAATGTACTTAGTCAGATCCCCCCACTTAGCCAGATCCCTCCACTTTCACTGCAGCTGTTCATGGAAGGGATCTCTCTCTGTGGCCAGTTTGAACATACGGGCGACGGGGTCTGTTTCAGCGTCCTGAACGCACAGTCACGTCAGCGCTGCTCTAGGATCGACTTTATCCTTTAATCTCCGGCTATTCCTTTTCATGAGGACGCACGGATGTGCTCCGTCTGCTCAGATAAATCTGCTTTCTTTTCTTTTTTTTCTTTTCTTTTTTATAAGGACATAGCCTGTCACATAAATCAGTAATTTATGTTTAAAGTCAAGGGGCGGGGGAAGTGGGGGGATAAAAGAAGGGAGGGACAGTGTAATTCCTCTCCAGCGCCGCTAGGAGAATATTTACCCACCCGGCCCTGGCCCCTGGCCCCCGGCCCCCGGCCCCGGCCCCGCCTGTGTCACTGTGCCCAGCACGGAGCAGGAAATGCCGCTCCCTGCTGCCGCTCACGTGACTGCCAGGGATGAGACGGGACGTTAATAGCATTATCACGCTATTCCCACAACCACTATCTCCCCCTGCCCTTGTGGGCAAGGGGCTAAATATAGCAGGCTAATCCGTCCCATCTCATGGAAATTCAACTAACACCTCTTTTGTGACATGGATTACCCCTCTCCTCTCCTTTCTCTCTACACGTCTCCTCTTGTTAAACCAAGCGGGTTTACACGGAAAGCACACGCACATTCGCATTTGAACTTTTTTGGCCCCTCCCTCTTCACACTTCAGGTTTAAGCGGCCCTCCTGTTGCTGCAGCTCGGATAGGTGTGTGTGAGTGAGTAAGTGTGTGAGTGTGAGAGAGAGCTCGTGTCTAACCCCGCCTGACCCCCCCCCCATCCCCACGGATAATTCCCCCCGGGTACAATGGACAGAAGGAGTCGAGCTCGCTACGTTAGCGTGTATCCAGGGGACGGGTCGCGTGGGCGCCGCGGGTCATCATGGTCAACTGTTTGGCCCCATCGCAGACGTCCAAGGCCGGACCGTTGGGGTTTGTCTGTTTTTCGTGCGGCCCACCGGCTTTTTCTTTTTTTTCACCTCTCTTCTTTCTGTTTAAAGGGAAAAGGGTTTGAGTCCACCTCGAAAACAACAATCCCCCACATATGACATATAATATGAGTTTATCTCCTGACTGTCAGGGCCAACTGACCCGGACCGGAACGGACCCTGGTCCAAGGGTTTCCGATCGATCGCCATATTGGTGCCTGGCTCGACACAGTCGGCAAAAGCTGCTGTTATCACCGGGGCAGCCGCTTCAATCCTCTGTCACTAGCACTGTGAAGTAAACGGTAAAAAACGCAGCGTTCACGTTGCCAAGTGAAGCTCGCGCCAGCAACAGATTCCTTTTTATCAGCCATGGTGCAAAAGGACTAACCTTGCGTTGAAGCGACATTTCGCCAGAGCCCCATCGCATTGGCAACCGTTCAAATAAATGAGAAGACTTCAATTTTATTTATTTATTAAATGCAAAGCTAAAGTCGGTCTGAACGCAACCTTACGTCAGAGGCAGAGGAAGAGGAAGTACCCGGGTCTTTACTTAGGTAAAGGTACCAACGCAACAATGTAAAAATACTCCATCACAAGTATTATAAGCAAAATATACTTAAAGTATCAAAAGTAAAAGTGTCAGTTCTGTAGAAAAAAAGAAATCATCCCCAGTGATGAATCCTGATGCATTGATTTCTGAGAACCTTTTCTTTTTATAACTGTTATAGCTGCTGGAGGTGGAGCTAGTTCTAACAACCTGATATATTAGTCCAATGGCAGCACTTTGGATGAAAAAGAAAAGAAGAGTTCTGATCCAGAAGACTCCTTTTTTTCTTTCCTCTAACCTTTGCTTTTTTGTGAAATATCTGGGGTGGGGGTGGGGGGGGTGGTTGTTTGTTTTTTTGTTTTTTTAACCTCTTTGGGCCTCGAAAAAGTAAAAATGTCTGAGAGGTTCAGGAGGGGAAATGTCTCTGGTAATGACTCGCAGACGTCTGAAACGTGACAAGAGGCCACAAGCACACGCTGCCTTTTTTTTTTTTTTTCCCTTTTGTAAACGGTCACGAGCCAAAAAAGTCCGGGATCCCACAATAAGCTGTTAATCTGTCACTACGGATTGTATTTTATAAGTCTATCATTTTCTTTCTTTTTTTTTTATGTACACTTTCAATCTGAAAGACAAAGCGAGCGAGAGCGTTTGGTCAGCCTCCAAAACCGGCACATGGAATCATGTCCTCCAAGACCGGCACGGACCGGAGGAAGACTTACAGTCACCACTAACTCTTTCAGTGTACGACGAGTGGGTTTTTCAAGACAGACTTTTGGGGGGGGGGGTGCTGAGCCTCTGCTTTAGCATAGGCTGAGTCAGGGCTTCTTCTCCTTTAACGTGCTTTGCCTGGACACATGTTCTTACGTCACTGATCATATTTCACAGCTGCTTTGTAAGATTTATTTTTCATATACGCCGAGTTTCTGTTCCCTGACCTAACCAATCCTGCCCCCATGGGCATTATTCTCCAATAGCGGCTTTTGTGTTACACACCCGCGCAAGATTAGCATGTGACGCTGTCGGGACGGACGACGAACCAGCACAGAGCCACCTTTGTGTGGCGTTGCTCCCTTCCACGATGCCCCGATGTTTGCGGATGGGAGCTGAGGCTGCCGGGGCACACCCTGAAAAACGACGTGCCGGCGGGTGCGTGTCGGGAGCCGGGGAGATGCCAGCCGGTGCTGCACGGTGGCAGAAACCAGAAACTGGCCCCGGTGGTGGTGGTGTTGGTGGTGGTGGTGTGTGTGTGTCTGTGTCTGTGTGTGGGTAGGGGGGGGGTTGTTGGGACATTAAAAAATAATACACTCATTCCTCCGCATCTTGCCAAACATGAGGTCCAAGCAGAGGCCTGCCTGCAAAATAACCAATACCACAGCCACTGGACGGGGCTGATTGGGGGGGGGGTGAATAGCCATTCTCAGAAAACTGAGCACACAGGAGGAGACTAGTGTAAACAATAAATTTAGCCCAGGACTACAAGTAAGACCAAGGTTAAACTCAAACAAAACAAACCGCAGAAATGCTTCACCTCAAACTGAAAGAGTACTTCGCATTGGGTTACATGGAAGGCAGTTGTTATCTAACCCCCTAGCTGGACTTTATAAAATATTTCCATCTAAGGTTTCGGTGGAATTATTCCATATTACGAGAGATTATAAAAAAAAAAAAAAAAGACGAAAGTATGATATTGAGTTTTGGTGAGAGCCCGCAAATGTATGGCCAGTAGGGGCCGTGATGGCTGGTTTGGCTTTGATATGGATGCTGATGCCAAACAGTCACGGCGTCCAGCACTGTACGTGTGGTCATATTAATGAAACGGTCATTGTTTCAGGTTTTTTTAGTTTTAGGTAAACTGAGCTCTTACACGTTGGAATATCATTGCAGTTGTTCGGTCAGTGATGTTTTCTGCCGCGATTGCCGTGCGGTCCAAGTGCCCTTAGCCTTATTCGTCTGCGCTGCGAGCTCTGTATTAGCTTCTCTTCTAGATCGGGAGAGACGAAGGACGAGTCTCGGGAGCCGCCTGTTTGGCCTGGTTTCGGCTCGGTTTCGACTCAACGAGTCGTCCTGTGTCTGAACAATCACCAGGGGTCAGTGGCTGAAGCATTGACCTGGACCTCGGGCAAAGCCGGAGCAGTTTTTAACCGGTTCAGACAGGATCCGACTCATGACAGTGGCCTTCAGAGAAACCAGCCAGTATCCCTGCCGCTGCTGTGTAGAGATGCTGCACATGATGGATGTGGGTTTCGTTCCTTAACAGAGGTTATCAGGTCTCTTATTCTGAAGGCGACTGCCATGGTAATTTCAGTGGTTTTCATCAAGACCGACGTTTCTGGCAGTTTGATGTGGAAAAAAAGCAAAACTTTCACATCTTGCTCTCCTGGAAGACGAATTTAAACCTGCAACTTTCCCCCAGTCAGTATAAAATCATTATATATAAAGTCATTGTCCCGTGTTTCCCTGCATCAGCCCTAATAGACACATCCTCAAGACCCTCACTTCCATTTCATCTTGGCCGGGCAGCGGTGGTCATATGCACTGTGCACACTGTAAACCTTAAAGACCTCACAATGAACTCTCTGACCTGCCAAACACAAATGCGGCTTCCATGAATTGTAGACTCCTGTAGGTGCAAAGGGCAGGTACTTGGAGTCATTATTTTCTGAGCTATCCAGTCAGCAGTAGTATCTGAGGTATGTAACCCTAACGCCTCTTCTTTGCCCTGAGGTAAAGAAGATAAAAAGGGAATCACGGACAGGAAACAAGTAGCTGGCCGTCCGTCATTGGATACGCATAAACAGACCGACCTAGGCTACGTTTGTTTTCGTAAGTGAGTCGCCTTTGCTACATATTAGCATTCACTGAGGCGGCTTTTATCTTCACCTTCTGTCATTGCGAGCGGATGCAGCTCTCCGCCTTGTTAAGGTTTGGCTGTTGGAGCATCTCTTTGTGAAAACCTACATTGAACAATATTTATAATGCTAACATCTGTGCCTCTCGTAATGCGGCAGACATTGAGAATAATCACCTGAGTCTGCGGCGCGAGCTTTCCAGCCTCCTCTTGCTCATTGTATTGGTTCTACACCACATCTACTACCTGTCCAACCAAGTCCCAAACTCCATGTCTCCAAGTTGAGTAGTAACTTGTTCTATTAGCCTGTTCTGGTGGTTTTTTTCTGCCTCCTTGTACAATCTAATAACACCACTTTAAATCTGCAATAAGTGATTTTTTTTATTGGCCAACTAGGGGCAACGGAAACAAGTTGTGAATACAACAATGACATACTATCACCCTTTAAGTTGATATTGTTAACCTGTTAGCAAGACTTGTCATTGGAAAGACAAGTTAAGCTACTGGCTGGCGAGTAAAGTTGACCATCTAGCAAGGGAAAGACCCAGGTATCATTCTCAGGGGTTGGTGGAGAAGCAAACCAGAGCTAAAAGGAGATTGAATACTGCACTTTTGTCAGGTGGACGGAAAGATACCAAATAAATGCTAATATTTCTCTGCATCTGCCAGATGTATAAATCAGCAATTCTTTACTAACACATTAGCCATAGGATAACTTCATAAAATGTTGACACGGGGGTTGTGTTAGGGTTTTTTTCGGCCAGAAATGAAACTTTAAAGCAGACTGGTATCACTTTTGCTTTGTTTATTCAGTGTATGTCCTTGTAATGATGCGCCCTTTCGTATTTGTTTTCCCCACAAAGCTTTGTGTGGTTGTGAGTCCTCTAAAGAGCGACTGATTGATGAATCTCCGGTCAATTAATAAAATTGCTCGCAAGCGGATCATTTTGTCCTCGCAGCCACTTTTTCATTGTAATGAGGGAGCAGAGACATTACGTTAAGGACATCCAATACACACTATAAAATAGAATGAATTATCCCTCCATAAAACATTTTGTTACCTCAGGACATATTACAGTTACAAGGCACTAACAGAATAGATCTTAAAGAGGGTTCACATTAGAGCCGGACCAATCAACGTGGCTGTCAAACCCTCAGTGTGCGGCCATCGGATGTCCTCCGCATGTCCGTGTATCATACAAAGATTCACCTTTCCCTCGTCGAGAGTGAAGGACGTGTGGGCCATGAAAGAGTGACGGACTTGGCATTACAGTGTAACCGAAAAAGATCCTCACAGCTTTCTGTTCCGCGACCACAGCCCCATTATCGTTCGTCCTCATTAGCCTGCCGTCATTTATTAGCTGCGGGCAGTCGGAGCAGAGGAGGCTAAATCACGACATAATTCATTCTTGATGGATTTCGTAATGTTCTCGTGAAAGTAAGACAGAGAGAGAGAGAGAGGATGTCCTTAAGTACGCTGTACTTAGAATATGCCGCTTGCCATCAACCCAAATGATGACTCACATTGACCAACGATATTTTTTTAGCCTCATCCACAACCACGCAAAAGCTCTTGGCTTTACTCCATTGGCCTAAGTGATTGGCTATCGATTCTTTATAAACTTAATCCACTTACCTGCTGTCTTGCTTGCTGACAGAGGACAGCACAGGAACAGAGCAGCCTTCCTTAAAGGTGACCCAGCTACCTGTCGGACCCCAACACGTGGGGACCCTGATGAGTTGAGGTCAGCACACTTGAAACTACCTCCCCCAAAACACCGTTGGCAACCGACAACTTTTCTGAAACCAGCGATTTCATGATCCTGCCCAGTTCATGCAGCATTTGTCCAGGTGTGCAAAAGGTGAGAAAGTAGGCAGGGTTTGAATCCACTCTCTCTTTTTCATTTTTGCACTCAACTACTTGCAGCATTTTTCATGTGCACTGATGAGTGCAGCACCATGAATACCTTCATGGAGAGACTCGCTTGTGTGCAATTTCAGCTCAGCGAGTCGTCCTGTGTCTGAACAAGCATCTGCAGGTTCTGCTTTCTAGAAACAGACGCTACTTAGGGTCAGCGGCTGAAGCATTGACCTGAACCTCGGGCAAAGCCGGAGCAGTTGTAACCAGTTCAGACAGGATCCGACTCGTGACAGTGGCCTTCAGAGAAACGGGCCAGTATCCCTGCCACTGCTGTGTAGAGATGCTGCACGTGATGGATGCAGCATCTCTACAGAGCATCTCTGGATGTTTTGTCCTTCAACAGAAAATCGTAAGGTTATCAGGTACTTTATTCTGAAGGATGCTGCTTTGGTTATTTCAATAATTTTCATCAGGACCGTCCTTTCTGGCAATTTGATGTGGAAACAGGCAAAACCAATTCCAATTTGGCTCTCCTGGAAGACGAATTTAAACCTGCAACTTTCCCCCAGTGAATATAAAATAATCATTGTCCCGTGTTTCCCTGCATCAGCCCTAATAGACAAATCCTCAAGACCCATAATGGACTTTTGAATGCCCCCATTGGCATCTTCTGTTGCATCTTGGCCAGGCAGCGGTGGTCATATGCACTGTGCACACTGTAAACCTTAAAGACCTCACAATGAACTCTCTGACCTGCCAAAAACAAATGTGGCTTCCATGAATTGTAGACTCCTGTAGGTGCAAAGGCCACGAGTCATTATATTCTCGGCAGTAGTATCTGAGATATGTAACCCTAACGCCTCTTCTTTACCCTGAGGTAAAGAAGATAAAAAGGGAATCACGGACAGGAAACAAGTGGCTGGCCGTCGGTCATTGGATACGCATAAACAGACCGACCTAGGCAAAACACTAGACAGTTGGCTTTCTGTAAATTTGCATAAAAATGTTCTCTACATTTGGCTGGAAACAGGGCTGTTTGGAGCATATCAAATTGCTGAGGTTAGCATTTAACTCAAAGTACCCCTGTGTCTAGGTACAGCCTCATAGGGCAGCTAGCATGGTTGCAGACTTTTAGTCGTGTCTGCATGTGCTACAAATTTTACTTTAGCTCTTTAAAGGGAAAAGACAAGTCAAAAGGGTTGTTTGCGTTCAATTTCAGCTCAGTCCGATGTCTGAACAAGTGCCGACAGATTTTGCTTTCTAGAAATGGACACCACTTTGAGGTCAGTGACCGAGGCACCGACCTGATCCTCAGGCAAAGTCAGAACAGTTTCAACCAGTTCAGACAGGATCCCGCTCACGCTTCCCTGTGATAGCAGGCTTTGAACTTTGCCGTCAAGAGTGGTCTTTCCAGACAGATATGAACACTTTTGTCCTCAGACACTTCATCAGAAGCATACCCCAACCTTTACTGATTGAAGACTGGTTGCCACAGTGACAATAGCATTTATAACAGCGGAATGTTGGGCTTAAATGCATTTTTTAAATGCTTTTATTTTATAGTTGACCGCACAGATATGAAAGGAAATGAGAGGGATATGCAACGTAGGTTCATGGCCAGCACCTGAATCTCTACCATGGTACCACCACATTCAGTCGATTTCAGTGGACTCGGCAAAGTCAGTGGATTCATTCATGGAAACAGAGCCCGTTTACATATGCAGAGTTCAGTTTTGGTGAATTATGAATTTTGCACCATTGACCAGTAGAGACCTGAGATAAAATTGGACCCGATCCAGAAGTAAGAAGACATTGTTCAAAAGCCCATTGACATTTGTAGCTATACTAATAACCAAAAAAATCAAGCCTTGAAACAGAGGCTTTCTCAGCAGTGTGTTGGGAGGGGGGGCACTTCATATGTTTAGAGAAGTACAGTAGATCTTTGAAAATCAACCTAATTTATTTGTTCATTTAATATTCCTGTTTTTTTTTCTAGCAGCCTTTAACAAGCTCCCACAGGCTCTAGACCTTCGCCGAATGAACGTCATGGCGCGACAAAAGGGGAAAAGTCCATGGGCGAGCGAAGGTGTCGTGGTTAGTTCACATCTTTTCTAACAGCGGGAGCCTCCATGAATTTTATGGATACGGTAAAAGCCAAGTCACAATGCCACACTTGTAAAAATTTTGGGAACCGTAGTTTTCTTTTTCTGTGGTCAGAAAGTGAAAGTTGTTAAAGAGTGTTGAAATCAAGGACGTTTGTTACAGTTTGTGCTTTAGCCGATGCCGGTTAAGTAAACTCTAGTAAACCTGCCTCATTTTTTCAAGGGAAAGAAATGTTGAATGAGAGACTGCATTGATTTCCAGAAGCTAGTGGAACTGAGGGTTCGCTCAGATGTGACATCAGGACTTCAGCCATTCTGGGAACCAAAAGAATGGAGGAGTCCATACACAATAAGATGCGTTAGTTGTGTTGCACCATCCAGTTTTTACATGGCTTTGCTTCAGCAGATGGGATGAAATTCCACCAAAGCTTTTAATTTTTGCCGCAAACATGGTCAGGTAAAGAATCAGCGCTCAAGGGAGTGTGTTTGCTCCAGAGCTGATAAGGGAAGAGCAGAGCTGGGAGAAAAACGGCTCTGAAAGAGGCCGTGGTGCACAACCGAAGGTGTGAAGGAAAAAACACATCCTCCCGGTCTATGTGGCAGCCTGGCTCTTGCCGTCTGCTCTTTAGCCAGCGCCCCTTTCAGGGCTTTGATCTCGTCCACGGCAGTGCGATCTGGGCCTCAGCTGTGGGAAAGAGCAGCAGGGCTTAGCAGGACAGAGCCCGGCAGATAGCAGGTGCTGGAGCCGTTACCTTCCCATCCCAGGCCAGCATTCCTGCCTGTCAGACCCCCCCCCCCGGCCCGTGCATGCACTGTCTCCAGCCACACCATCTGGAGCTGTGTGTCCTGCTGTGCCGGGTTCAAATGGGAGAGCGTCCGAAATGCTTCGGGCGCTCGTTGACGACGCGGTACCACAGCAACTTTGATTAAAGTCCGATAAACCCTCAGAGAGCTATGTTACTCATCGCTGTCCTAATCCTCACACCTCCCAGCTGGAGAGTAAATACTCAAACAGCCACTGTCTTTCGGTTTAGAGCGACAGTATGTCCTCGGGACCGGAGCCAAGACTAATGCCCCGGGCATTTGGGATTCCAAACTCCGAGGGGGAGGCAGGTGATCGCTACCTAATAGACTTAAACTAAAAATGTTGCAGAAGAATCTTTCAAGTTTGGCACATTGTACGACGCTTTTTTGAAGAATGAACATATATTTGGGCACGGATACATTTGTTGCACGTTTTTCGTCCATCCCTTATGATTGTCAGCACTTATCAGTGGGGAATCCTGCTAAGCCTTGTCTTGTCGAGCAGCTTGTGTGAAAGTTTGATCGCTGATAAGCGTTAAGTGTTGGTTTCTCTCGCCGTCAGTAGTTTTGCATCTTAAGTGCAGAATCCTGGAGGAGGGGAGAAATCTGTTCCCCATCCTCTCCACACCTCTTATCATAAGCAGCCTGCGAGCTCCACGTCTCAGCGGCCCCGATGTACTGGGAAATCACCGTGTCACTTATTCTGTCAAGTACATATGGTACATGTCAGGGAGACTAATATTATCCCCTCGACTAATAAAGTCAACATACAGGAATAAGAGAGTCAAACAGTACTTTTCTGTAGTCTTCGTTTGGCTGTAAACAGTCCTGCTGACAGTGCCTCACTGTGCAGCAGAGTCTCGCCAGCATTAACACGCTCTTTTTTTTTTTTGGGTCAGCGTCAACTCATTCCATCGGCAGTCACCACCTTTAGTGGATTCCCAAACGAGGCAAAGTGAATCTGCAAAAATTTTCCACATTTCTGCGGGAAAATCCACCGTGGACTTTGGTAAACTTTTGAGAGGACGGGGAGCCGGATGGTCAAAAATCGGAAGAATCGTAGCTTATTAGCTGTGTTGTATATGTCACGTCAATTAACTCTCCCCTGTTGGAGCAAAAACTGCTCCACAGTGTTTTGCAAACAGTTTTTAGACATGGTGCAAGTCCTTTTAACAAACTGTGTGATCTTATTGTCCCTTTAGCAACCCAGCTAAGCTAACAAGTTTGCTAATGGACCATTACCCTCTGTAACTTTGTGTGTGTGTGTTCTGGTGTGAGGCCAGAAAATAATTAGCAATACACGGATGAATACCAGTAAAGCTACACGGTGTGTCGTGTTGAACCCGGTCTCGCTTTCATTGCCTCATCACCTGAAGGCCCCTTGGCCATGTAGTAGCCCCGTGGCCGTGTAACTTCTCTCAAGAAAAACCCTCTGTTTGTCAAATCTACAACGAGCCATCGTCAACGTATGCGCGCGCATCCTCGCAAGCAAATGTTTTAATGTTGAAGCAGCCTCCCCGGGGCTGTCGGGTCATCCGCAGATACGGGATCCCTCGGCCTGAACTCCATCACCTTCCTTTTTTTTTTTTCCCCCCTCTCCTTGATGCCCTGAGCTCTGAGGGTTAGGACTAATGTAATCACAGACCCCTGCAGACGGGCCAGGACGGGAGACAGAAGCCGGGTCCAGACGAACAGGTATTCTAAACTGGTTACATTAGACCAAACAGGCCATCTGTCTCCCTCTGTAATTGGACACTGTGGATTAGGAGGGGACGGCAGGGTTCCCAGCCAAGTGGGCTAGTTACTGTTTATTTGGAATTAATTACCAAGGAGAGTAGAAACCTCACAGCTCCCCCAAGAGCGAATCCAGAAACTTGAGGCCGGGAGGAAGAGGAGGAAGAGCGCCGCGCCGGGGCCCCATGGCGGACAAAGTCGGGAGCGGTTCGGGAAAAAGGAGGCGCGCGACGGCGCTCGCCAAGAGCAGCTGACATTTATTACGCTTGAATCCCGGACGGTGATGAAGCTGGCCTGCCGGGGGTCGGGCAGATGAGAACAAAGGCTTTCACAGACTTCTCCGATTCGGTCACCCTGAACCGAGGGCCGCCAATGAATGGATTTCTTCAGCGGCGGTAACGGGTATCCTGGTGCGATGCCATTAGCTGCTCTCATGCTGTGGGTCCTTTCCAAGAGTTGAGTGAAAGGACGAGCGTATATATAAAACCTTTAAGCCTATGAGAACGGAGCATCTACCCTGGCACCGACGCTTCCCACTTGATTCCCGGTGCATGTCGGGCTTTTTCCTCCCGCGGCAAATCACTGTGTACACGACTGGAAATGTTGCGCAGACATGTTTTGATGTGTTTTGACAAGCAGGAAAATGAATGAATCCACTAACACAGAGTCTCTTTAAAAGCTGCTCTTTTTTTTTCTTTTATTGTATCTACCTTTAAAAAAAAAAAAAAATGTTGGTGAGGGGCTGTATCACTGCATTTTTTTCACTATGCTAAATTTCAGTTTGCATGCAGTGAAATAAATGTACAAGTGAGACAACGCAATAAATTAGCATATAATTTACATTTGAAAAAAAAAATTAGTAACAGTGTACCAACATTAATACCGAATATAAAATATACGCAACTAATCACATGATGCTTTTTCATTTCTCTCGCACTTTAGGTACAGGTAATAGCAATGTGACATTCAAACATCCAAGTTCACAGCAATGAGTACCAGTTTGATCGATTTTCACGTCTCCTTTTCTGGAGGCTCTGCATCCCGCGGCCAGCAGACGAGTTAAGTCCAAGCAATTTTCAGAAATGCTCCCCAGCGTCCACTGTCCTTGCCCCCGACTGCCTCGTTGGAGGTTTGGTAACCACTAAAATCTGCTCGACAATGTCACACTGAAGGTGGCTACGAAAAAGTAGCAGCAGCAAAATTAGAAATTAGTTGTTGACAGCTTCGATGAGATCCTTGCACGCTCCTGCATTGTCTCTCAGGGTTTTGTTTTTTTTTTTTTCTTTTTCCAGACTCCCACTGTACCTCCACGACGAGCGCGCGATGGAGACGTTTTACATAGGCGTTCCCTTTCATGACCCCTACGCCGGCGGAAAGTGTCGCCCGGGTAAAGGGATCGGTTACGACTGGGCGAGAGTCCATTTTGTTGGTAGCACAAACAACAATACAACGGTTAACAATGAAAAAAATTCCCAGTGTGAGGTATAAACAGATACAAACAAAACAATAATAACATGACCAGCATTTACCAACAGAGATATTGACAGGATTATTATTTCATATTGTTTGGATCCAGCCTCACTTTTAAGCACACTGGCAAGGGTTGAATGGAAGCACCCACTTGATAGCACCAGAAAGTCTGGGAAGGCCGTGACCCTCGGAGCAGAGCAGGAGGAAAAGAAGAGGTAAACACAGTACTCTGTGGAAATTTTTTTTCTTTTTTTTAAATACAATAAAATAAAAGAGGGGGGGAAGCACCATTGGGTTGGCTGTTTGTTTTTTTGTTGGTTTTTTTTTGTCTTTTCGTTGATGGCGGAAGGGAAAGGGAGCGAGGTTGAGGTGGTAACTTTCATCTGAAAGGGAGGGATGTCTGAAGCCTGGATGCGTGATCTGGCAACATATCCCCAATCAATGTGATGTGTGTGTATATTTAGCACCAGGCCCTTATTTAAAGGAATAGTTTGACATTTTTGTATCTTTATATATATATATATGTGTGTGTGTGTGTGTGTGTGTGTGTGTGTGTGTGTGTGTGTGTGTGTGTGTGTGTATGTATGTGTGTGTTTGCTTATTGGCTCTCTTGCAGAGATTTGGACAAGAAGATCGATACCGCTCTCGCGCATGTACGTTAAATGTAAAGCAGGGGTACGGTTAGCGACATACGCGTAAAGACTGGAAACGGGGAAACAGCTAGCCCGTTAGCAACGGTGCATTCAAACGTACGGACACACTGTAGAAAACCATAGAAAAATGAGTGTAAAATGTTGACGATATATGTGCTGGACTGGTTCTTGGCCGGATTCCCTCAACAAGCATACAGTACAGTATGTCACTGTCTTGTTAAAAGCTAACTGAAAGACCACAAAAGCAACATAAACAATCATGATTTGATCAGAAATAGTAAGCTGCTGAGCAATTAATCTTATACACAGCGCCGGCATAGGCGAGTTTTGTGCTAAACTCAGCATAACTGTTGCCCACTGACTGAACATAAAGCAAACGTCCATGACTTAATGAATGCTCACTGATGTATGAACTAAAATGCATGTGAATCATGTGATCACGTTTTAGAAAGTGACCAAACAAGCTTAATGAGCAATTAGTGACTACGGCTAACTTGAGATTTGAACTGAACAGAATGCCTCAAATCAGGATCAGCTTGATTGTAATCTCCGCCTCAAGTTTTTACGCCTCAGTTTTTGTACGTATTGAAGAAATCATATATTATGTGTTATTTACGGAGCCGCGTCTGAATATTTAAACTGTTTTAACAAAGAGCCCAGTGGGAAAAACTCCAAGGCTCCAACTGTTTGGAGTTGGCGATATCAAGACATTCTGACAATGATGCTATTTCCCAGACTGTAAAGAGAACCACACACAAATAACCAACCATTAACCATTTCTATCTGGTTTCACTCTGTAACAAACTGCTACTGACACAGTACATAATAAAAGAAGCTTATTTAGGTCGTTTAGCTGGTGTAACTACATTAGCTTCAGCGCTAACATCTTGGAATAATAGGTGAACGCTCCCGCGTCAGAATAAGCCGACGTTTTTCCCCTTCCCGGACCTTCGCGGCCTACATCACATGAAGTTGTATGAAGGACTTCTGCTGTTTCCAGTCTTTATGCTAGGCTAAGCCAAGCTAAGCTAACAGTCTCCTGATAGGATGCGAGAGCGTTGACGGTCCTCTCGTCCATCCCCTGGCAAGAGGGCAAACCAAAAGAGAAGAAAAAAACAACACAATTTCCAAACTATTCCTTTCACTCTGAAACCATGAGAAACTTGGCTATGCTGCACAAAAACACGAAAAAATATGACAGCTGACCTGACATGTGATCATATAACCATGCTGATTGAAGAGGATAAAGAAATAGTGACCTCCTCTGTGATGTCCACTGGACAAGCTGCTTTGTAGAATGTTGCTCCTTGAAAACGAATCCTTCAACAGTGAAGCGGAAGCTCCTAGACGGGAAGTTCGTGAAGGCCGGTCCTGTAACAGTGTTTTCCACGTGGCCCCAGGCACCGTCTGACAATATCTTCAGGTGTATTCGCTTTGGACTGACACCGGGTGAAGCTTTCATTTGAGAATAAGGAACTAAGGCACCGGTTGGGGAAAGTTTAAAAAAAAAGAAAAAAAAAAAAGATCTAAAGATTCTTCTATAACCACGTGGTATTTTCTGGTCCGGGATAAACATTATATATATATATATATATAATATACAAATCCTTACAGTATACAAGGGTTTAACGTATGTTACAGTATGTAATATTTTCATTCCAGCACAGAGACATTGAAATTCAATCAAATTACATTCCCTTCCATGACAGTAGGCTACTATCTGACAAAAAAAAAAAAAAACATGATCAGAGGACAATATCTCAGCTCTGTTTGGAATTGTACAATAAATATACAGTACACTGATGGGTTGTTTTTTCTCTGTCGTATTTGAGGGGTAAATTTGTAAATAATAGTATTTACATGGAAAAAAAATTTTAAAAAGTGCACCGAAGCCAAAAGTCTGCCTGCCAATAGCACCATCACAGTCGTCCCAAAAGACAGGAGTCCGACGCTTTCAAATCCCTCCCCAGCCCCGTCCCAACCCCACCCCCAACCCCACCCCCAACCCCACCCCATCTTCTGGCGAGGAGTCCTCCCCCTCCGTCCGTTCGAATCTCCGTGGTACATCCTGTGTGAGCGATGTGTCCAGCACTTTGGATTCATTACAAAAAAAAAAAAGAGAGAGAAAACAAAAACCAACAAACACGGAGGAAGACTAACAATGATATCAATAATTATTAGTATAATAAAAAATAACATCATCAGCGAATAATCTTCCGAGTTCCACTTCACAGAAGTGAAAAAAAATTAAAGGAGGAAAAAAAGGAAAAAAAGAAAGAAAGAAAGAAAAAAAAAGTGTGTGTCAGCGTCGTGAGCTGAGCAGTGGTTTGGATTCCACCATGATGGAGGGCAGGAGGAACAGGTGTGACGGACAGGGACGCCTCCCTTAACATCTCCCCGCCTCTGTTCACCGGCGGGACCCCCCCCCCCCGGCCCAGAGTTGATTTTTCTTCGTTTTTTTTCTCTCCCATTCCGCCCCTGTCTTCTTCTCCTTCTTCTTCTTCTCCTCTCCCCTTCAGTGCCTTGTCAGCCTCCCTCCATCTTTTCCTCGCCCCCCCACCCCTACCCGACCCCTGCCTTTTCCTACTCTGCGCTCAGTGCCCCCGGCGTCGGTGCCCCCGGCGTCAGTGCCCCTGGCAGGTCTTGCAGCACATCTGCCTGAAGTAGGCCCGGCTGCAGAACTTGAATTTCAGAACCAGCGGGCAGTACGCCACTTTGTTTACATCCTTGCATTCTGGAGGACAAGGAAAAAGAGGAGAACCGAGTTAATTTTTAATATCCTTTAAATGAATTTCCTGAATAACTTTTTTAATGTTTTTCCCTGAGTTAGAGCTGAAGCGCCTCTAGCCCCCAGTTTGTGCCTCTCTTGTTCCTGCTTTTTTTTTTTTAATTATTGTGCAGCCTGAGCTTTTTATAAATTTACAAGATAAACTCAGTCTGGAAACGCTTCCCTTCATATCAGCTCCTCCAGCATTGCGTTCGGGAGGAATGCGACTGTTTTAAATGGGGGGGGTTAATCTCTCACGTCACCCGGGTCTTGTTTCGTTGCGCTGGATGGGACCGTCGTAAACTCGATGATGCGCGTTCTTATTTATAACAATGTGACACTTTATCTTGCGTCGCCATAGGCCAGAAGATGGTTTAACAACACTTGTTGATGTCCTGCAGGGATTTCTAAGACTCCTCTAAACATCTGGATGAAAAAAACAAAAAACAGTCTTTTAACCCATTTCCCAAGTTGGGTCGTTCTTTTTTGTGTCTGACTAAAACTCCTGCAGCACAATCCACTGTCAAAACAACACTTTTAGTTTATAGGTTTGTAATGACTCCTGACAGCCTGCAATCGGATACAAAAACATTTTATAACTAACTTTGCTGCCAACAGCAGGCAGGGGATTATTTTTTTCCTTTTTTTTTGAGGAAACTGCATTCAATGTTTTAAAGACTTTTCAAGACCAGCAGATACTCAGTACTAATATTTTATTTTTAGTTTAAAGGGAGATATTAATATTTTGCAAAAGGAGCATGAACATATCCTTTGCACTACCTTTAATTGGTGCATGGAGGGGCTCTTTTGGAAAAGGGTTTAAAAGGTTTTTTTTATGGAACGACGGATGGACTATTTTTTTCGCTAGGTATCCTTTTTCCGGAAACAATCAGAGAGCTCCGGCGCTGCGACTCGAACGCGATGGCAACTCAACGTGCGGCGGCAAAACCAGGGCGAACCTGCCGCGTCGGGGGCCGATGCATCTCCCTTGGGCCTCAGCACAGTAAAAGCTCTGCAACTATACTTGGATGCAGGGGCCGAGACCGAGACAGATCCTGGCCTCATTCACTAACTGGGCTGCCTGCCACCTTCGTACACACACATACACACACATACGCACACACACTCACTCACACACTCATACGCACACACACACACACAAACACACACACAAACTCACTCGCTGGATGCCGGACAGGCAGCGCTCTAAATGCCTTATCACGATCAGAGTGTCTTCCCTTATTAGGATTTGGCCCCTGCCTCTGCAGCGACGAATGAAACGAGACATTGCCTCACTGCTGTCCGTAAAGTAACAATTAGCCTACAGCTAATCCTATTAGCCTGCCTGTAAACGCTGCTCACGTTTTCCATTCAGCCTAATCGAAAGGCCCTTCCCCATGCATCCGAATAACCATCCATCATGTGTAAGCGTATATGGAGGGCTGAGCTGTTTTTCGCTTTGACCAGGAGCCAACCCCGCTGGAAAGATTAATGTAGCTGGCAAAGTGTGGAGGAGTGTGTCATCCAGGAGCGTGTTTAGGTCATAGCGGAGCAGCGAAGACGAGGACAGAGGCCGTTTACAACCTTTTCGGCCGCAGCCGCGTGTGAGAGCGGAGCGTCTGGGGCACCGGCGTCCGTCTGGTGGCCGTACATTTTCTCCTCGAGTGTGCAGCCGCAAAAAAACAAACAAAAATGTTTGCGTGCCGCACATCGGGTTCCATCATCTTACCGTCGCCGTTGGAGATGGGGGTGGCGTCGCACTTGCTCTCGCACTGCTGCATGGTGGTGGGTCGGAGGGACTCGGCGCAATCGTTAGACGGCTGCCCGGTGTACGACAGACACTGCACCGTCCTCATCTGCTGGCCAAGGCCGCACTGCGCCGAGCACTGCAACAGAAAAACACCAAACTTAGAGTCATCGCGAGGGCAGGGGCCCGTTGTTCCCCTGAGAGCCCAGGCACTGGGCAGGGCCTGTAATCCCCCCCAGTCACCAAAAGCGAAGCTCAAGTGAGTCTCTCTCTCTGTGTCTGTGTCTTAGCCACAATATTCTTTTGCATATCACAATTTCGGAGTATAAATTGTTTGCCGAATCTAAATAAAGGTGCCCTCTTCAGCCGTACATAGTCCGTGTCCACTGGATTTTCTCACCGGAGCAAGGCTCGATGGAAAATGTTTCAGGCCAGTGAAAAAGCCGCTGCACAGAACCCAAAATGCGCACCTGCATTCCTCTGTCTGCCTTCTATCGATGTGCCAGCTGTAATAAAAACGTAGACTGGTTCTACGGGTGGCCATTAAATTCTTTTGCTGAAGCATAAGGAAGAAAAAAGAGAAAAAAGGAAAGAAACAAAGAAAGATTACAAAAGCAGCTACAGAAGCTGCCAGTACACCTTCAGCAAAACACAGGCCTCAAATAAAACGGATGGCTTCATAATTAATCTGCTTTGGAAGCACTGAGAAATAACACACCTGTCAGCCATCACTATGTGTTTGTGTGCTCACGAACGAGTGTGCGATATGACCCCCCCTCCTCCCGCCCCCGGGCCATCAACAAACGGCTGCCCCCCTGCTGACGACAGAGCTACCAGGCTTTCTGTCACCTTCGCTGATCCTCTCTGGCCGCCTCAGATCAGCGAGCCCGCATGTCATCCCTTCCCAATTAGAGAGCCTTTATTAGGGCCCGCTGCCAGCCATGACAGATGGCGTACGTCAATGGCGTGACTTAAGTGGGATTTGAACCGGTGACCTTTTGGCCCGGGAGACCAGGCGCTCTGCGGCTGGCAACAATCTCCCATTTTCTGACGCTGCGAGGACCGGCCGGCCGGCGAGGGGCCGGAGCAGCGAGGCCGAAGCTTATAATTACAGCCCCGGAAAAAAAAAACAGAAAAAAGAAAAGAGGGGCTGCGCGCTAACACACACACACACACACACACACACACACACACACACACACACACACACACACACACACCCATCTCTGCAGTGCATGAGAAAGTGCTGCGTAAGAGCAGGCTCCAGCTGCTGCTCAATGAGGTATTAACCTCGGCTCGGCGTGGCGAGCAGCCCGCTCTTTGATGGCCCACGCTGAGGTTATCAGACAGCTCTGCTTTGTTTACGACCGCTATTGGCACCGATTGAATTGTAAAGGCGCGTTGCCGATGTCCGTGTGCGCACATGTGGTCGTTATGAGGAGAAGCCAAGTGGTGGTGGGGGGGGGGGGGTAGAAGCCACGACCTAGACTGCCTGACTCTTGACCTCCGACCCCCCCCCGGCCCTGGACGACACACCCGTCGTTCAGAGCCCCCGGCGGCCAGCCTCTAAACAGCGGCACACTGTTTAAAAATTCCACTTTTTGCAGTAAATTATTAACAAACACTTTCTGTAGATACAGCTTTCCTCTGACGCACGTTTTTCTGGCGTCCGCTCACTAACATGAGTCAGCTGTGTTGTAAAGTGTTCAACAGCTTTTGCTGAGCGCACTAAGTCATGTCAGGGTGAGCCCAAGAATGCTGCTCCTCGGTCTTCCTCTAAATCGTGTTCCTGGAAGTGATAGAGGGGCCTGGTCTGAGGCAAAGATAAAACTTCAAACGGGCCAGGAGGATATTACTGCCACCGATCACACACTCCAGGCCCGCAGGAGCACTTGGACTGGCGCTCACACACACACACACACACACACGCACACACACACACGTCCCAGGCCTGCTTATAACCCCCCCTCGTATGTCATCCAGGTGTAAATTATATTAACCATTCACCCGCACATGGAATCTATCTGTGCATCTTTTGTCATTTAAACATTCAAGAAATCCTTTTAAAGGATTAACCGGCGTACTGTTGTTCGGTAGGATCGCTAATATCACGCTCAGCTTTAAAAACAAAAAACTTTTCCTTCGTGAAGGAGGCGGCGTCCTACCTGTCCCCATTCACCGGGGATCCAGCGAGGGGGAGGACAGCGACCCAAACTGCAGCGGATCCGGACCGGTGGTTTGTTGTGGCTCGGGCAGTGGGCGGGCGGGAAGGTCTTGGTCAGGTCGCTGCTCTTGCACAAGGCGATGCGGTGCTTGTAGCCGGGCCCGCACTTCGGCGTGCACTTCGGAGGAGGTGGGGTGGGGGGAGGTAGAGGAGGCGTTAGACGGGGACCTCGACGGTGGCGGCGGCAGCAGCTAAAGAGGATAGCTTCAGAAACGTTGCCTTACCTCGGACCAGTCCAGGGTGACCCACTTCGGCGGGCAGGACTGGTTGTTGCAGGACTCCTGTTCGATAGGTCGGTGGGTCAGACAGTGGGTGTCCTCCAGCGTCTCCTCCTCAGCGGGGCCGATCTTCCGAATGCACAGGACCGTCCTCGTCCTGGTGCCGCCGTCGCACGTCTTCCCGCACTCGGACCAGTCACCTATAAACCACCTGGAGGAGAGAGCACGGGTTAAAACGGAAGAACCGAAGCCGACTCGGTCTTAGAACGCTACTGTGACTTGTTACTCTGGGGATGCCTCATTGCAGGCTATCGATATGTCCCAGTTAAAAACCACTGTCAAGTCTAGAAAGTTTCAGACCAATTTATAATCTTCTTCACTTCCTTTATCAGACAGTTCCTGATTTAAATCCACATTTAAATCCTCGGATGACCCCGAAAGCCCCAGGTCCCCTTTAATGTAAAATGGAAAGCCTTGATATTTCAGTTTCAGCCAATTTTTTCCTTCTGCCTTTTTCTTAATCAATGAAATCAAAATCAGTAGTAAAAAAAAAACAAACCCTGTCAACACTTTGCAGAGTCCAACATGGCGCCTTTAAATCTTATGTTCTTCAGCCATCGACCAAAGATACTCAGTTTACAATAAAACAAAATATCATGTAATCGTCACATTTTAGAGGCAGACATGGGAGAAATATTGGTTATTATTTCATATTGGCTTATAAGAGTTGTTGCGATTGTCTGTTGAATCGATTAATCGATTAATCAACCGGTCACTTCAGTTCTAGTAACACAGAGTCTCTGGTTAACCATTCACGAAGCGACGCTGGAAACAGGACCGACACCCTGGGCAAGGAGTCCGGATTACAACACTTTGATATTGGTGGCGAATGCAAACGAACTCTTCACGCAGGCAGACGGGTACCCGCCGGGTCGTTGAGCACGCTCATTGGTCCGGTGTTTGGCCAGGACCATGGCCAGGCCAGCACCAAGGCCAGGGCCAGGGCCAAAGTCAGGCCGCTGAGCTTTTGACTTCCAGAAAATTAGACCCAGTGCCCCCCCCCCCCCCCCCCTTGTCTACACACTTCAGAATTAATATCATAAAACTACCCAGACAACAGCCCTCCAAACACATCCAGCCTGTGAGATATTACATCATCTGAAAGAATGTATACAGAATTAACAACGTGTTCAAACATCTGTGTTAGCTTTCATTACTCCAGCCCATAAAACTCCAGCTATTCTAAAACAATCGTGTTTACATGGTCTCCTTTAGTCGGCCTCTCCTGAGGCTGCAGCGGGGCCCTGCCTCTCCTAACAGACACCAATGCCATGTGTGCACTATAACTCAGCGCAACACATGCGCTGCCACAGCCTTCAAGTATTAATCAAAACAAATGAGATACCCCGAGCCTGCGTCCACCGAATACAGATGTGAGAATAAATAACCCGAGACTGTCGTCCCAATGTATGAAAACAAATTACCACTTACACAGTAGATTTACGACGCCATCAGCTCTTCTCGGGGCCGAAATCCAGCCGAGGAGACACCGACGCTTACTCTCACACACAAATAACCGTCCGATAGTCTGAAACTAATTAACCTGATGCATTTAATCCCTCTTTTTCCAGACATGATTGAGGCGAGCCTGGCTGCGCTTCCAGCTACGGGGCCCCGGGGCCGGCGCACATTTGGCCACCGAACACGAGTTCATATTCCACCTGTATACGTGTATATTACCCCTGGGGGATTGGTGAAGAGGCCAAAACAATCAAACACAGGTGGTCATATTCGGAGCTCTTATTTTTGGCGCGGGGCGAATGTTGAAAATAGTTAACATGTGCAGTTATAAATCACTGCCCCCCCCTTTTTTTTATTATTATTTTCTCCCAAACACGTTTTACAACCAGGGCTCATTGAAGACAAATTAATATCATGAGTCAGTCTCCTTTTCAAGGAGCCCCCCCCCCCGAAGTGGTCGACTATACTCGGTATCGTCGTATGGACGACGGGTCGTATGGCTGCGCGTAAAGTGAGAGGCGCCGCCGGTGGTGACGGAACCCGCAGGGAACCACCTCCTGACCCCATTTCCCCCGGTTCCACGGAGCGTTTTAGCATCTCTTAGCTCATTGTTTTGGTTTTAACGGCCTGCGAAGTTTTTTGTTTTGGTTTAGTCTCGCCGCTGTCATCAGCTATGCTACTTTTTTTTTTCTTTCATTTACAAAAATACTGAACTAGGCAGGATAAACTAAGCTGGAAAAAATGGGGGGAAAAAGTAGGAAAAAAAAAACATGAAAGAAAAATTGATTAATTAATTGATATTAAAACAACCAATGGCAATCAATGACGACGATGATTTATTAATCATTTAAGCCATTCATCATGAAAAAACAGAGGATTCACTGCCTCCTGCCTCACAAACGTGGGGAGTTGCCGCCTCTGCTTTGTTTTAACATCATAAAATTTAACATAGTTGGATTTTTACGCTGTCGTTCGGGCAAAACATGGAATCTGAAGATGTCACCAGGGCTCAGGGAACCTGCGATCGGTGTTTTTCACTAAGTTCTGACAACTGAGACAACTGATCAATAAGCTTAGCAATAAGCGGTGGTTATGGCCGGTAATCGGGGTCTATCGATACGTACTCTGGGGGACACGGCTCAGTGTTGCAGTCCCTCTGGTTCTCCGGAGGTTTGCCGTCCGGGTCGCAGTAGCTGTTCTGCACCACCGAGTTGTCGTCCAGCCTCTTGCACACCACCTCCTGCTTCTGGGAACCTGCAGGGAAAGGGGGTAAAGGGGGGGCAGAAGGGTTTGGGGGGGGTGGACTGATCAATAAGGCAGCAAATAGCTCAGCTGATCAGGCATTAAAAAAACTAAAAACTAAAAAAAAAAAAAAAAACCCTTATGCTTATTCAGTCATGCTTTTACAAAATATTACAAACCCGGCCAGGCCACGCTTGACAACTGGGAAGAAACACTATTTATTGTTACATGAAACCCATTGCTTTTGGGCTAAAAGGTTTGGTTTAGTCATTCTTGAGGCCATGGTCAACATTTCGCTGCGGTCTCGGATTTTGGATGTTTGACTTTGTAGGACAAGCGGCCCTGGAAGGGCGGCCCGTATCCGTGCGCCGCGCTGGTAAACCAGCAGCTATGCGGAGCAGCTCATTCACAGAAATTGCACCATATTCATTACCCTGGCGAAAATATGGAAAATATACATATTGAATTTATTAGGGTGCTGAATCTCCAGGCTATAAAGTAATGATTTTGGAAACCCATCTCAAATTATGATGCTGGGTTTCCACACACTGCTCTTCAGCATTTGCGGAATTACTGGTTGGGGAAGATTTACAGAATGACACACACATACACACACACACACACACACACACACAAGATATGAGGTATTAAATATCCGGGAAGGTTAGAAATATTCAAGAAGAATTTAAACACCCACAGCGTGTTATGGTATTCAACACCGAAACGCTCGGAGAGTGCTCTTTTTCAAAAGTCAACTGGCCACCGGAGCTCGGCAGAAAGGTCGACACTGAGAAGAGAAGTATCCTTCTCCCGTAGAAAAATAAACTCTGATAATGAAAGCTTACACAACAGCTTTAGAGAATCAGTGTTTGTGAAGGAGAAAAAAGGGGGGGGGGTATCGCGTGTCATGTGACGGGCAGCTAAACCAAGCTCAATCTGTATAATGTTAGAATTCAGTGAGAAATAAATTGTATGGTATAACATGCGAAAAAAAACGCAACAGTTGGAGTGCTTCTGTATTCGGCACCTGACAGAAGTAAAGGAAGTGGCTGCGATTTGAAAGTCATCTGATGCAGGAAAGATTTTTTTTTTTTTTTTTTTTTTGGTAAAGTGAGCTGCAGCTGTCAAGGTCACGTTTCTCTTTCGTGCACGTTTTTTTTTTTCCTTCAGTTTACGCAGAAAACAGCCCAAGGTCGATCACAACAAAGTCGAAATGCCGATAAAAGCGAAACGCGGGAAACAGCCTGGCGGCCTGCGGGTTCCCTTCGGCGCCGACCTACCCCCAGCGCAGGTGGCCGAGCACTCGGACCAGGGCAGGTGGTGCCAGGAGAAGCCGACCTCGTTGTCGCCGCTCCCTGTACGCTGGATGGGCACGTTGAATTTGTAGCGTATTCCCATGTTCTGTTCCTGCAGGAGGACCTGAAATAAAGAATAAAACCTCTGTGTTCAGTGTGCGACGGTGCAACGACAAATCCAAATATATTCATGCCTTCAAACAGAGAATAGTCTTATTCTTAAAGCTGAATTAGTTGTATGTCTTTGGGGTTTGAGGTTTTTTTTTTTGTTTTCGTTGACTTGTGGTTGGCTAGTTAAGCTGGTATGACTGTGGTGTATGTCCGGGGTTGCGTTTGTGTGTCCACCTGACAAATGCAAATCAAAAGTCCCCTCCTCTTTTAGCTCTATTTTTGGTCTCCCCCGACTCCTAAGAGAAAAATCGGGCTCTGCTCATCTGCTGTGTTCACCTGTGTGCTGGGCAGGCGACGTACAACGTTTTTTTGGGGGGGTTTTTAGAGCTCAGAACCGATGAGAGCGCTGAGACTGAACCAAAAGATAAGAGCCAAACCAATGAGCTGACGGATGCTGAAAAACCTCCGTGCAGCTGAGGGGGAAACAGAACCGGCCGATGATTCTCCGTGGGTGACCACCTTTTTGCGTTACACACAGCAATGTAATCCACTAGTATTTAAAGTGTTCATCATTGCAGCCTTGAATGCAGTTCGAACGGTTCGGATCAGTGAGGCCACGGCGGGTTTATACGAGTCTGCTGGATGCAGAGACTCAGGAAGTCAGGCACGGCTCTCGAAGCCACAAAGAAATGGCCAGTGGTCGAGTGGCCAGTTGCTCATCTGTTCCAATGGTGCTGTGAGGTCTGGTATTTTCAGCCCTCATGTCGAGGCAGAAACCACTGAGTTACGGCAAGAAAATGCTCGGGTTGCCTCACATCCACACACCACCATGTCCTGAAACCCATTAAAAAAAGAAATAAAATCAAATAAAATAAATGCATCTATGGCACTTAACACGCAGGCGCGAACGCCCCTAAAATAACACAGAAGCTCACTAAATCAAGTCACATTGTGTTGGACTCAGCCAAAACCTTTTTGTTTTTTTGTTTTTTTTTTCCCAATATCTGCATAAAAATAGCTTTCAACCCCAAAAACCACTGGCTGAGGGTCATCTAGGGTTAGCATCCAGATGTTGAGTTTAAGTGGACAGACAGACCAACGGCATAGAGCACACAGTGCTCAGGACTACCGAAAAGATATCAAGGTGGAGTCGAGGCGGTGGGTTTTCAGGCATCCCCTTTCCCGGAGGTTAATTTCTGCACAGACAGTGTAACTTTAAGTGACCGGCAGTCGGAGCTCGGACGTGAAGACTCTATCACAAAAGATGAGCGCTGAGTTACAAAATGTCTCTCCGATGAAAGTTAGAAGCCACAGGAGCGGGCCTGTGCGCATAAAGAACTTAAAGGTGCCCCTTGAAGTTTTTGCCCACTAGCAGCGCAGCGTTTGTTTGTAGCTCGCGGTTTTGTGCTTTTCCGCCGTCGCTCTTGCAGGTTCCAAGTGCAGAAATGGTGTCGGTTTTAAAATGTTCAGAATAGTTCAGCTTAACGCGTTCAGCAAATTCATTAGGCCACATTTAAAATGAAAACATCAGGGAGGCCGTTAAAGGGAAACCGCAGAATGGGAATTATAGTGGGGGAAATGACAGAAGGATCCAAAGACAGGAAAAAAGATGTAGTATTACCATGACAACCAGGTTCTCAGTGGTAGCTCCCAGCGCCTCTAAGGACTCCGGCTCATCGGAGGGTCTCTTGTAGTGGAAGGCCGTCCCCGCGATGTCAAACTTCCTGGGCCAGTCGATGGTCCACGCCCCGTTGATGTAATAGTCGTCCTCCTCGGATTTCAGAGCTGGGTAGCGGTGGGGAGCAGAGAGGAGGGTGAACGGTAGCCGAGACAACAGGTGGAGGCAATCACTTGCCGTGATGTCAGTGCCCTTCTTCGTATTCATCACCAACATTATCCCCATCATTATCATCATCATCATCATCATCTCCACCCCCCCACCCATCCCTCGGCAGACCTAGCAGAGACACAGCGTAGACGAAATACATTTCACGTGCACCGACATGTACGTACGTCTAATTTTGGAGGAGAAAGAAAACACACTTCAGGTGAAGGCCTGGACGAACCTCATGAATACCGCTCTGTCTGGTTGTCAAAACACAAGCTGGTCTCCAAGCACAACAGATCTGAAAATATCCACTTTCTCCGCATTGAAATGGGGCCAAATTGAGGAGAAACGATCCAACCGCTCGCTACTCTGTCTCCCTGGCTCACGCTCTGCAGATTCCCCTCTGCTGTATTTACGCGGATTAGACGAACAATAGTTTACTCGTCTTTAACACATCCCAATCCCCCTTCTCAATAAATTCATCTTCTGTTGCACATCTGGTACTGACTTCGTGACTTTTTTTTTTTTTTTTTGAACGGTGCAGTTTACACAAGTCTTCACAAGTACTTTACTCTCTTGGTTTGTATTGTCTAAGGTTTTTGCCTGAATAAAACATTGGAAAAAAAAATGCAAACTTTGCTGACCTAAATAGCAAAGACTCAGACAATGCTAGGAAAGGGAGAAATATTATCTTTATCACTGGGGTCACGGATTTCAAATTCATAAAGGAGTTAGAAATTGCTTGGAGGGGAAAATCTAGTCCGACATAAAAAAAAAAAAAAAAAAGCCAAAATTGCACTCTTTAAATTTTGATATACATATATCATATCCTCCATAATCCTGGTGGACCAGGCAGCTGTCACCAGTGCCCTATAAATCTGACGCAGCTCCCCGGTTCAAAGTGTAACTTAAGCCCTGCGTCAGCGCCCTCCGCTGTAAATTCAGCACACTGTCACACGTCTTTCTCCCGTTAATGAAAGGACGCGGGACGCGGCTTAATTGAATCCGTTTTTTTGAACGTAGTTTTCTTGTTTGGTCTGGAACGGAACGGATGAGCCCGGTGCCAAGACAACCCTCATACATGCAAAGATTCAGTGAGGGTTAATCTTAAAGAGTGTTTTATGGTTTCACATTAGGCACGAGGAGATTAAACGATGGCACCTTCTAATTTGCTCTTGAGAAAGACACGAGGAAATCCCTGGAAATGTGGTTAACACAGAGCGGAGCACGTAATATGAAACAGCCCGATGTCGCAAGCCGCCAGCTCACAGTGCTGATGGAAATTACAGAGCCTGCTGACACCGACGGATGGGTAAATGAGACGGGCCCAGGAGCCGACGGCCGGGCTAGCGGCCCCCGAGGAGCTGCACCCGCCTCCCACGCTGTGGCGCCTCCAGCTAACTTTTGCGCGCCGTTCAGAAAGTTAGATCTAACAGAATTAGATCTAACTAACACCCAGTAATTAGCGCTCAGCACAAAGCACAGCTGTCAGTGGTTCTGCAGATGCAGTGTTGGGTCATAAACCAAAGTGGGCAATCATCCTGAGGGGGGACATGAACATCCTTTCGATGTTTGATGGCAGTCGATCCAACCGTCGTGGAGGCATTTCGCTCAAAACCACTAATGTCAACCTCATGACAGCGGAAAAAAGGGAAAGTCAAGGGAATGAACGATGTCGTTAGGATTCAACATAGATGTCTGTACATCATTGTGGGCCAATCCATCCAGTAGGTGTCGAGATATTTCACTGGATGACTAATATTTTTGACCTGTTTATGGCCCTGGATGAATTGTCAAGGAATCGCCAAAGTCTTTGGGATTCATCCTCTGGGAGCCATGAATATCTTTGCAAAATTTAACAGCAATCTGCTGGCTAAAAACTTGCTAAAATCGACCAGTTGTTCGCCCCGGAGAAAGGTCGTGGGGTCATCGAAAGTCATTGGGCTTCATCTCTGGGGGCCATGAATGCCTGTACAAAATTTCACGCGAATCCGTCCGATGAATATTTGAGCCCGGACCCACGTGGTCAGCGGCGGCGACATCCCCAGAGCCCCACCCCCAGCATGGCCCATGAAAACGAAGCGCACCGCTGTGCATTCGGGTCTGATTATTGCACCGGCTCGGGCATATCAGAGCCATCACTTACCGATATAGTTCTTGGACATGGCGACTTCTTTAATCTCGATGTGAACCGATCCTTTTGGGATCTGAACCACCTCCATGTAGCCTGGAAGGAAAGGACACTCATCACTGAGGCAGCGTTTCTCCCACTCAAACGTCACAGGGGAGCCAGAGAGTTACAACATCACGTTAGGTAGGAGTACCTATAGAATAAACCCCGAATCACCGAAAAAGGACAAAGCGGGAGGACAAAACAATCCCCCCTCCTTTTTTCTTCTTTTTTTTTTCTCCACACACACATGCACACAGTATTTTTAGATGGTTTACTAGCCATACCATAGAAGGAGAAATATGTTTTCTCCTTCTCCTGGTCTCTATAGACGACCCCGGGCTACAGCCGACGCCAGGCGTCTATCCCTGCTCCTGGTTCCTTTACGCTCCACGTGTCAATTAACA
>CM029128.1:2762500-2997500 GCA_016859345.1 Istiophorus platypterus | reverse complement strand
AAGCCATTGGCGGGTTGTAAACAAGACGAGAGTTCAGACATTAGATTATCTGAACCACTTTATTCTGAGCTGAAGCCAAAAGTGAGCGCAGCTACCCGTTGCTTGGTCGGGTCTTCGTTTCCTCTCCCAAATAAACCTGGCCGACGTGGAAGTTTGTTCACGATTTTGTCGGATCTTCTGCTCACTTGTGTTCGTTGCCCCCGTCGGACCTCATTTAACGATACTCCTGCATGCTGATGTCTCAGCAGTCACTTTGAGCGAGAACAATGTAGGGCTGCGAATATCATCTATTGTGTTTTTATTAACAGTTAACCAGACAATTATTTTCTTGATTTTTATTGTCTGGTTTATAGAATATAAGAAAACGGTGAAAAAAAAATCCCATTTTTTAAAACTTGGGAAAGTCTTCAAATATGTTGTTTTCTTCGATCAATAGTATGAAGCCAAAATAGTTTTAGTTTACTATCATAACATCAGACAAAGAAAAGCAGCAAGATCTCACAATTGAGAAGATTAAACTAGGGAATGTTTCTGCTTGAAAAATCACTGAAACAGTTTATGCATTATTAGAATAGTTGCAGATTAATTTACAATTAGTAAAAACAAGTAAAGTTTTAGCTTCAAGAGCTTGATGTAGTAGAGTGAAAGAAATTTTCAAATCACCCCAAAATCTTTGATCATGTGGATTTTGGCTTTTAAATGACCTGTGTGCCAAAGTGCTGCTCGCTTACCTTACACTCTCCATTGATGCAAATGTCAAGAGAGTCGGCCTGACATCGGGTGCCATCTATGACTGCAGGGGAGCGCTCCGTGTAGAAGTTGTAGCCCTCGGCCAAGCAGTTCAGCGCACAGGGCTTAACGCCGCCTGGGTTACACAGAATACACACAGACGGTTATCAACCAGACGGCATGACCCGAACCCCGACAGACCCCCGGCGGCGCGCAAGTGACCGGCAAAAACACGAGAGCTCGCGGCCAGCTGTGGGATCTCCTTCGCACTTGTTGACAATAATAATCGCGCAGAGGGAAGTCGGCAGCGGCGCTCAGATCTACCCCCCCAACCCACCCACCCAGAACGTGACGTCAGCGGCAAACTCCGACACCGGCAGAGACAGCGCCGTCTGCCAACAACAATTACGCTGACATCCACAACACAGGTTATCTGCTGTTTTGGCATGACGGCCCCCGGCCCGAAGAGCGTCGCGAGTCAGGAGGCGATGGGCTCGACAAAACAGACCCCTCGGATGAAAGAGATGTAACTTTAGCTCTTCCATCTGCAAAAGAAAATAAAAGCCGTGTTTACATGCTTCAAACTCTTATCGCTTCTTCTTTGAGCTATTTGTGTTTTTAGTTAAGTGGATATTTTCCACGAATGTGCAGACATCAAGGGGAGAGCTAAGGGGGGGTGGGTGGGATGACACAAGGCCCGTTCTCCTTAACTCCTGCCAATAACTGCGATAGTACAATAGCACTTCCACCCATTCTGGCTCGGCCCGATAAACGCCGATCCAGAATAGACTGAGGAATGAGCTTCAGGCCTCCTCCCGGGAGAATCGTGACTTGGGATGTGTCTGGACATTTGTCCAAAATGTTAAAAAAAAAATCGGCCAGAGAGGGTCCTTGAACGCAGCGCAATGTACAGGAATGTGAAGAATTCTTTTACTCATCACAGAGACCGTCTTGCCATCGGCGTACACTGGGTGGACGAGCGGGCCGGGCCTGCAGCCCGTCATTAGTGACGCAAAAGGGGACGACGGAAAGGCTTCACAGCGGAATATTTCAGAAAATTTCATACATCCGCAGACTAGATGTATGAAAAAATTATGAAGACTTTTTCCTGAGTTTTTAATTTCAATTCAGGAAAATTACACAATATACCTCAAATTACAAAATGCTATGCTAGACGCCAAATAGCACTGGTTATATCAGCATAACCTCAAATTACAAAATTCTATGCTAACAGCCAAGTAGCATTGGTTACATTAGCGTTACCTCATGTTCCCCACTCTTTGCAAACTGCACAAAACTACTTTATTTAATAATTGCAGTTAAGTTTATCATACAGATTCACCCGAGTTTATAATTTTATTACGTTTCTATTAAGTTATTTTACAGCCACAGTCACTGTCTGTTTACACAGTTGACTGCTTTTGAGTGGACGGCAGTGTTGCCAGATATACAGTAATTATTGTAATTGTACGATAATGCAATGTAGAATCAAGAAATAATACGACGACTCCTACAAATATGATAATTTCATGTGATCATGGATCATGGATCTGCCATCAATGATCCGATCTTCATCTCTACTGAGATGTCAAGAGATGGCCACCGTCACCACTCACATCCTCTTAAAGTAAATTTCTGTTCTAAGTTTTGGGTCAAACCTTTGTTTAATAATGAAAATCCTCAAGTTTTGTTTGGTTTAGTTAGTGATACAAAAAATATTTACCTATAACCTACTTGCTTACACATTAGGATGCATAGTGTGTCTATAGCCTACACAATAAATGCCTTGGCCGAAGTAGGAGCCAGTTGGAGTCGACTTGTTAGCCCTTGGCTGTATTCTTGTTTGTTAAAGACTCAGTTGCAGTTTGGATTTCGAAAGTTCAAAAGTTTGAAACATGATATGTTGGTGTGTTTGGACGATTCTTTGGTTTTTGGCCTCCGCCAACGCTGGCGGACAATAGGCCATAGATTTGCAAATTGTTGTCATGGACCCACCACCAGTGTAAGGCTTCCAGTTGTAGTACTTTCCGCGGAAAGGCATGCTGTCGAAATCGGCACACTGCTTCTCCCGGAAGTCACGGGATCCCACAGGGCAGGCCTGCCAGAAGGGAAAAAAAAGAGTAAACATTTTACTACATACATTTCGCATGCCTTGGCCTGGTTTCCAACTAATGTTTTGCAGCTAATGTTTTGAAAAAGACACTGGTGCTCCAAGAACCCGATGGCTTTCTTAAATTTCCAAACGATATGACAATCTTTTTTTTTTTTTTTTTTTTGCCATATTGTTAACATTTGAGTAAGTGAATTATCTGCTAAGACGTTTCCTTCATTCTGGGGAGTTTTTATTTGCATAGACAACATCATTATTAACAACTGGACAGAGTCTGCATAAGATGTCACATTTTATTTTCAGACACTAAACCAGACTCGTTTCTGGGAATTCCTAATTGAGAACAGTGCGTTTTGCATTTGGAGAGATTGCTTTGTTTTCATTTGTGGATTTATGATGGATAATGAAGCACTTCTTTGGCTGGGTAATTAGAAACATAAACTCAGCCAGAGGAGGTAGGAGCCCAGCGCAGCGCAGGCTGGTGCAGACCTGGTTCTTGCTCTGGTTCTGGATCGATTTATCTGGGATGGGACTCCACTGTGTGGATATTGCTCCAGAAAGAGGAGGTGAAAAAAAAAATTATTTAAAAAAAAATGGAAAAGAAGCACTTTATTGGTGTGAAAAGGTCCTTAGAAACCCCAAAACACTCTCCCCCAGGACAAATAAAAGCTCTTAGGTCAAGGCTGTATTTCACACGCTGAAAGTGTTCCACGTTGGACCGGGCCACGGGGAGGCCGAGCCACTTTCATTACCACTCGAGCGTCCTGCCAATATGGCAGCATTAAACCTGCACGTCAAATATGCAGATTGAGTCAGAAGAGACAAAATAATATTATTACAAGTGTGCGTTGAAATGACAGCACCGGGCTAAATGAGATTTACATGTGCTGACACGTATTTAAAGGAAGAATAAAAAGAAAGAACAATAAAAAAAAAATTTATATATATATATATATATATATAAATGTAAGATTGCATCAGTAAGGCTCCAAGTGAGGATTATTTTCAGTATCAATTAACCTGTTGATTGATAGTCTATGAACAAATAAAATGATGCGGTGCAAACACACGTTTGAACCCAAAGAGAAAAGCAGCAAGTCCTATTTAAACAACAACCAGAGTGTGTTTGGTGTTTCTTCTTCATAAATGACTTCAAGTAATAATAGATTATCAACAGTTTGCCTTTTGCTGATCGACTGATCTGTTCAACCCACCAACCAGGACTACGTTTTATATTTATGTGACGGCACCAGCCTGCCGTGGCACATCCTCAGACTCTACCGGTTTATATGTCAGAGTCAATTTACTGGTAATGAGCATTACACAAGCTGTAAAAACAGTTGTACAACGCCTTCTGAGGCTCCTGGGGAGCTGTGGCCCCGACTGAAATATCTTGACAAGTACCCGATGTACTGGCACGAAGTTTGGTGGAGAGGTTCATGGTGCCCAGAGGATGAATCCTGACGACTGTGGCGAATCTCTGATTTATTTTTTTTTCCCCTCTAGCACCAACAGCAGTTCAGTGCTTTCACTTATCCAGTGAAATATACTGAAACCCAGTTGATGAAATAGAACAAAAATGTTGTAAAGAGATATCCATAGTTCCCAGATGATGAATCCTAATAATGCTGATGATCTATTGACATTTTGCGTCTCGACACTCGTTTTGGGTGAAGCCTCTCAATAATTGAACGGACTTTCATGAGATTTGATTTCATGAAATACATTCCTGTCATCTGTGATAATTTCCCTTAACTTGAACTATTATCAAGTCAAAATTTTCATTTGTCCAACACTTTGGTTTATGACCAAATATCTGCAAAACTAACGACTAAGTAAAAATGCAGCCCCATTCATCCAAGAGCATGGTTGCAGACTCTTATACTTATTAATTTCTCCTAAGTCCCCAAACCTTATAGAAATACAATAATATGCTGTTGCAGTGCCCTTGTAATTTCAGTTATGACCTGCATACATGAACGTGTCCAAGCCTCATGGCCTCCAATCAGAGGACGGTACCTTCTTCAATAACTCAGAGTTGGAGAATTATGCTAATGGGAGCAGCTCTATAATATATAGCAACTTCCCACCGGGCAAACATAGTAGTAACAGGAAGGGAGGGGGGCACCATTAACAAATAATATCTGACCAGTGATCAGTGTAAAAATAGCGGGGATATAAACATCAATTTATGTATGCGTGTGTTTATGCGTGTGTGGGTCTGCATCTAGTGCTCACAAACACACATGCATGCACACGCACATACATGCACACACACTCATACACACATTTCCCTGGACAAGGTGTGGTCAGTGTAGCGGTTAGGGGGTGTTGTTTGTTTTCCAAAGAAAACACTCAGTGCTTGCTCTCAGCTGTTATTTTTAAGACTTGCGGTTAAATGTCCACCAGGGCCCTAAATATTTCAATTTTCACCTTGTGAAAAAAAGAGGGCCACCTAGAAATAGTCGAGCAGATATCTCAGCTTGCAGCCATGTTAAATATTTGTTTAAAGCATTGCTCCAGACCTCAAGAAAAAAAAAGAAAAAAAAAGTCTGTGAATTGCTTTTCATGAAATACACCCTGAAACGGTCATCAGCGTCGACTCAAGTGAAATGTCACAAACAATATATGAACTATAAAGTGACAAAGAGACGAATAAACCCGGAGTCACTGGGGGAATATTGAATCGCGGCCTGTGCGTTTTTATCATCGTCTACACCGCGTTCCAGGAAGAAAGCATGTCAGACAGCTTAAAGGCGGCGTGACGCTGCTAGCCGATCTCCGTGTTCCTTGTAAAGCCGTTCCTAAGATAACATGTTCTGCAGGAGGAACGAGCGGCGGGGTGGGGGTGGGGGGCAGTCAACAGCAGTCATGCGGTGACAGGCCAAATCCCTCCCCGGTCGGTCCTCGGTCCCTTTTACGAACCGGAGCACAGCATCCATCACGAGGACAGTTTAGTCTCCAAGTTGTTCATACAGGGACGCATGTTTGGTTTCAGAAGTGTGTGTGTGTGTGTGTGTGTGTGTGTGTGTGTGTGTGTGTGTGTGTGTGTGTGGAATGGCTATGTAAACCTCTGTACTGTAACCCCACTTAAAATCATTTTTAGTTTCCTTTATAGACAACTGGGACCTTCTGATACATAATGTTGCATCTTTACTACAAAAATAAAAGTGATTTACTGAATAATTTTTGACTGATGCTCAGCTCTAGCATATGTTCAGGACCATATTGACTATAAATTAAAATATAGATTAAATGTGCTTCAGTCCTGAATAGTGTCTGGCAGGATTCCTTTCAGGCGATGCGCTGCCCCAAACGGCCACTTTTTCATTTGTATCATGTATCCAATATCGTCTCCTAAGCTTTGGATGTTATTGATGGCCAATACAAGTCAAAAGTCAGAGTCCTGATCAGTTCACACAGCCTAGTTTAGATTTCCCCAACTTGGGTCAACATTTTAAACAAGGTGATGAGGCGCTGGGATCATTGGCTTGTTACACGACAATAATCCCACGTTGTGGAATCCTCACCTATGTACAGTCGTGTAACCAGATGAGCCTCTGAGATCAATTAACCTATTCTGTTATGATATCATATTATTATTATAAAAACATAATATATAAGTATTTTTCAGACTGCTGTGATGGAAACTGTCTCGCTTTGTTCCAGCTCTGTTAGTCCTTAACGCAATGTGTTCAAACAAAGGCGCAAGCTGATTGCGGGAAACATATCTCAATCTACTGATTGTGTCACATTTTCACTTCCGGTGTAGACAGGGAAATGTATGAGATCAATGAGGCAGGATAGCCTGTATGTAGCCTGAGTGGCAAGACCCAGGGCAAATAAAGTCAACACTCACTTGCCGTGCCACTCATTGATGCTTATTAAGCGCGTTGCTGTAAGGGCACTGCGATAACGGAAGATGACTCAGACAAGTAATTCAGACCTTCGCTCATTTGGAATATTGTGGTTGGACAATAAGGAAAATGTTCAGAGAGGCTTTAGTAGGAAAATCAACGTGTAGCTATGAGGGTGATCCCCATCCACAATGGATATTATGCCCTCGCAGTTGTATAAAGAAATTAAAGAAAGAAATTAGGAAAAAGAAAATTTAAAAAACTCACGTCTGTGTTACAGGATCTGTAGCGCTTCCTCTCTCCGAGGCAGTACTTGCCTCCTCCGGTCGGACTGACGGAGAGACACAGGAGAAGTGAATGAGCAGGGGATTGAAAAGTGAGAGGACACCTTAAACACATCGCACCATATCACATCGGGCGACACAAATTCACAAATCACAAACTTTTTTCCTTTTTTTTTATTGAAAGGTTGGATCTCGGATATGTCGCCGTGAGCGCGTTGGCGGCTCGTGGAACATGCCTTTAAAAAAAGAAAAGAAAAATCTTGGCCAGGAGTCTGTCTGCATTCGCTGCTCAGCTGAGCATATGTGCCGGTGATTCATTCATGAAACCCAAGCTGTTCCTAGAGCTCTTAACTGGGACATGACATTTAGATTTGGGAGAGAGACCGAAGTGTGTGTGTGACCCTCAGAGTGATTCTTTACGCGTCATTTTTCCTGGTCTTCCCTTCACATCCACTACATCTCTCGAGGATTTGTTTTTACGCCCTTATCTCTCGCCGCCTTCTCACCTTCGTTAGCTGCGACTATTTCCACCTCGGTGCAAAAGAAAAAAGAAAAAAGAAAAGATTGGGACTCGGAGACAGGCTCTGTAATGAATGTGTTAAAGGCTCATCTGGCTGTGTTTTCTCTGCCTCCCTCCTCTCTGCACCAATGCCTGAGCGGCCAGCGATCACCTTACACAGGTGTTCCACATTATGCTGATACCCCCCCCCTTCCCTCCAGTTCACCCCGGCTCTTTCTCGTATCTTCCCCCGTGACACGTTTGACGTAATATCTAGCTTCCAAAACAAAGGAATGCAAAGATGGATGATGGATAAGGATCCCAGACGGAGATGCACTTGACGATGATTTGTCTGGTGAGGACGCAGGGGGAGGCCTTGAAACAAAACTACGCCGCATTATAATCTGCACTAGAGAGTGAGCCGTGGCTTAACTGATTGCACATGCTCCTTAGCCGAGTCCGTCTCAGACTGCGCAAGGATAAAGACTGAACTTGCAGCTCCCGTCGCGGAAGAAAACTGAAGCTAGAGCACAAGAGCATTAATATCTAATTTAATATTGTTGTAGTGGCGACAATAATATGCCTAAAGTTGCACAAGAAGTTTTGCACAACAGCTAATACGGCATGAGATTTGCCTTTTTAATGATTTTAGATTATTAAGGCTTTAAAGAGAACGATGTCTTTTGGGTTGTGCTTGCCTTGACTGACAGGTGCAACGGCGTATGGCATTCTGCTTTGCTGGTCGCCCCTTTCTTTTTCCCACCTCAAATCCACCTGGGCTCTCTCCCCTCTACGCAAATCTAGATTTTCCGGCTGTGGTAACGGATCCAGATGGTGGTCGGCTGTGAATCCGGGATTCAACTCAAGTCTTTCAAAGCCTACGTGTGATGCCAGAGCCACTATGTCTAGATTTTTCTCTCAGTCTGTTAGCCCCTGAGGTGAGATTATGTGCCTTATTACATTTACTTGACTTCGCATTTTAAGGGTAATATCACCTTGAATTTCCCTTCATTTCCAAACATTCTATTGCGTGAAAAACTTCAAATCTGCTTTGAAGTTTATATGTCAAACGTGTTAGTGAAAATTGCCTGTTTTATACACCAAGCGTTTGAAGAGCAAAAATATTATCCATTTGGAGTGAAGTCTCTGCACATCTGGCGAAAGCATGTCCAGTATTCCCTCTCTTTTAGCTCCGTTTTTGGTCTCCACCACCAAATCTCTGCCTCTTTGGCTGCAAAATGGTCCACTATTTTCACCAGCTGGTCTCTGACTGTGTCTGTTTGCTGCTGAGCAGGTTGTGGATAGTGTTTTTTTTTTTCTTTTTAAGAGCTTTTCCTCTGAAAACAACATTGATCTATTATCTATCTAAAGTTCACTAACATTAGCTAACACAGCTACAAGGCTGTAGAAGAAAAAAAAACCTGAGAGTGTGTGTGTGTGTGTGTGTGTGTGAGAGAGAGAGAGAGAGAGAGAGAGAGAGAGAGAGAGAGTGAATTTAACAAGTGTTTTTTTTATTGGTTATGAGTTCAACTTTTAATTTGTAAGTTATTTCTACTTTCAAAAGTTACATAATCCCACTTTAAAGGCCTCATTAAATGGGTACAACCTCTCGTAAAACAGTATATCAAGTCCAACCATAACACAATAAATCCTTTCTACAAATTCTATCAAATGCTTTTGTGTCTCATTTTCTCTCCATAACTAATAGCCCAAGGGTTTACGCTTATGATTGATCTCTTGCTGATACATCGTTTTTAAGAAGCAAAAGATTTAATCTAATGTGATCTTTGCAAATCACAGTGGATCGAGACACACAGTAATGGGACTGCTTGGATTTACAGTTTCGCACCCCTGTACTGTCCGTCACACCGCAGATCTGAATAGGTCATTTTGACTGGTTATGAGTAGATCAAATACTTTGTCAACACCTAAAAACTAGCAAAAAAAATTAAATTTTTAAGAAGTCATCACATTGAGCTCTAAAGGACATTTAGCAACATTTCGCACTGTAAATGTTTCAATACTAATTTGCTTCGGAGACAATCAAATTATCTATACTATCTCCCAGGCAGATACAGCACACGTCCACACAGCATACACATGTGCACACACACACAAACACACACCTGTAGGCAGGACCTGGATGTGTGTGTTCAGCTTGCTGTGGCTTACTTTGCCTACTTACGCTGGGCTGTCACAGTGCCTCATGGAGGAGGATACACCGCCCCCACAGGTCCTGCTGCACTCCCCCCACAGCGACCAGGGTCCCCAGCCTCCGTCCACACTCTGAGGCCAGGTACCGAACGCAACGCACTCCCCCTGGTAGCACCACTGGCCGGGGAGGAGCAGAAACACAGACAGGGGGGGGGGGCTTTGGTTATTATGCAGAGGCACTGAATCATTTCTGACTCACAATAATATGAAACTTATTACAACACAGAATACTTAAGTGTCAGTTTTGCAGTTTCCAAAAGTTACGAGTTCACTATAAATTTATTTGTATCTGCATACAGTGAAATGTAGACTAAACAAAACCTGACAGACTGTTTTCTACATTCTCTCTCCCACTGCCTCTCTTTAAGAGCAACCAAAAAGCGTGACTTGTGACAATTTCATTTCTCCATTACTCCTGTTATTTCTTTTGTTGTCATCGGTGTCCTGGTTTCCTCCTTGTCGAGCTTTACTGTTGTACAGTTTACATGACTCAAGTCAGCTGTGTCCTGCTTATCATTAAAGGAACAGTCTGACATTTTAAGAAATAATCTTACTCGCTTTCTTTCCAAGAGTGGAATGGGAAGACTGACATCGACTTTATTTCTGTTTTGTTACAGCAAGACTAAGAAATAACACATTCTACCTCTTAAAGCACAAATATGTATGATTTAATGGCAAGTGGTGGGGGGAATTTGCAGATTGCAACAAACTGAATACCGCCTCCCCTCACCCCTCCCTTTCTAAACATATGGAGGTGTCTGCAGTAGCCCTAAAGTAAAGTAGAAGTGAAAAAGGTCCTCTGTAGAGCCAGTGTTTGGTTTGTCTGTTCTTGATTACAGTAGAAACATGGCGGTGCAACATGGCAGGCTCCATGGAAGAGGACCTGCTTCCTGCATAGATACGAAGGGCTCATTCTCTGCTAAAAAAAAAAACAAAACCCACAACAATTCTTAGTTTCAGGTGATTGTACACTAATGAAATCATATTTCATGAATAATTATTTCATGAAGATTATATTCCAATTTATGCCAATGGATCGCTCTGAATTCTACACACTTGTCCTTTAAAAATGAAATGTTGAATTCATAAGTCATACAACCAGTAACATATGGTGGCCAAGGTTAGCTAATGTTAGCAAACTTCATGTCAATATTGCTGACCTTACCTGGTCAATTTACTGACTTAACGATTCTTCTCCACTTGTGCTACTGTTAAAGGATGTTTTTGCAGTCAGTGGTGTTCAATATTTCTTTTTCTATCACTACATGGCGAACGTTAGCATTAATAGCTGTTTACTTAGAAGTCTAGTCCGGTCTGCCTTCAGTCCAACATGAGAGGATGAAGAATTAGCGCGGCGCAGAGGTCGTATTTTAGCCTTTTGACTTGTAAACACAACTATGGCTGAAGCTCTTGGCAAGCGACCATTACCACCACCTGCTCCTGGCAAGAAACCAGTCTCATTGGCAGTGAAAACTTATAAACTCATAAATCCCCTTTAGAGTATTTTTTTTAATGCAAAAATTGCTAAATAAAATGCAGTTTGGAGCCTCTAGTCTATGAATTTTTCCTCCTTTTCCCTGTGGTATATCATATTAAACAGAACATGTTTGGGTTTTGGGCTGTTGGTCGAGTAAAACCTGACATTTGAAGACATAATCTTGGACTCTGAGAAACTGGAACTGGGACGTTTTTGAACTACTTTCTGATATCTTATAAACTATTAAAAAAGACAATAATCAGCAGATTAATTGAAAATGAATGATAGATGATAGATGCTAATATGTATGAAATGCTAAATCTATAGACAGTGTAGAGACAGAATATAATTAGAAATTATGTTTACTCCACTACATTTTATTGACAGCTCTATTTAATAGTTATTTTAAGTCAGTTTTGATACTAATACTTTACTTTAGTGAGATATTCAATGCAGATTCTCTGCTTGCAATGGAGTTTTTTTATACTTTGGTATTGTTGCTTTAACTAAAGTAAATAAAATGAGATGACAACTGTTTGAAAAGTGAAAGCAAATAACAGCATTTCCCAGAATCACTTAAGTATTCCTTTAATTTCTGCATTTTCTTAGTTTGTCACTTTAGTAGAATGCGTTCTTATTCTTGTTTTCTTACCCACATTTTTTCCTTAAACTATTATGTTACCAAAGGTTACTTAACGGGAACAAATTTTCATACTGATCCAGCGTGTTATAGTTCTTTTGTTTAACGGTTCCAAGGCACCGTGGGCTGGTTTCAGAGGCAGGTGAAGGATGGAGAGCACTGCCTGGTGTGTCAGTAGTGTTTTAAGCCTCGCACTAAGCTTGCCAGAGATCCAGAGGGAAGAGGGGATCAGAGACGGCCCTTTGAGTCTCCAACTGTGTCAGTAGGTTAAGAACCCACAGAGACTGGGACAGTCAAGGTGAGGGCTATGTTGGGCCACTGTCCTCTTTCTCTGAATTATTCACCCATTCACGTCCTGAGATGCTGTCCAAACAAGGTTAGCCGTGGGAGAGAGGAGACGCAGAGATGGGGGGAAGGACGGTGGGATCGGGACACAGAGGGGAAGGAAGATGGAGTCTGCTTTCTGCAACAAACCTCGGAGTAAATGTCTGCGAGTCCATTTGAACACGGTAAAAACACAGGAAACCTCTTTCGGTTGGTCAGTTTCTGCCTCTCTCCCACCTCCCCCTGTTCCCTCCCCAATTTCTCTTCCTCCCTCTCTCCCTGCTCCTGTTGGAAGGGCCTCTCTCCATTACACGCTGGGTGAGAAATGGCTGACATTCATATTCCTTTGAAGCTGTCCCCCGGCAGGGGCAGACAGGGTATGCCACTGGCTCTCCTAAAGCTGCTCCAAAAGCTGTTCCAAAGCCCCCCAGGCTCAACCTGGGGCCCCCTGTGTTGTCCAGGACCCTGTCCGTGGGCCCCGGCCCTCAAAGGCTCCACTGAGCTAATGGTAATCACGGGTGACAGCTCGTGACACTCTCCTATTCTTCCCTTTTAGACCTCGGACCATCCAGTGACAATGGCTGCCATAATCCGTGTTAAAACTGTCTCCCCTAACCTGGCTGGCATCAACAGTGGGCTGATGACCTAAAGCCTGGCCTGCTTGCATGTGTGTGCATGTGTGTGTGTGTGTGTGTGTGTGTGTGTGTGTGTGTGTGTGTGTGTGTGTGTGTGTGTGTTAGCACCCATTGCATGAGTGCACACTCGGGGATCGGTACGCCTTCCCAGAGAGGAACAGATGCTAGCTGAGGCAGTGAGGTACCACAGGGCTGAGGCTAATTGCTGCACAAAGAAGCGAGTATTGGGATGCTCATTTTTACATCACCTGGTACTGCACTATGGGAGCAGTGATACAAAGGGTCAGCCCACCCAAATTACAAAAAAAAACATATTTCTAGCTGTATCAAGCCATGAGATTGTGCTCCTTTTATTTTAAAATTCAAGATTTCTCCCTCCAATTTAAAAAGAAACTGAAGTAATTTCATAAGTTGTGTTCACAGAATTTAAAAATTACAGAAACAAAGTCCCAGTTAATATGGATAATCCATAGAAGGAGCAATTCAAGAGATTTCATCAGAATTACTCCTTGGGTGGAATGTAGTTCCCCTGATAAAAGTTCACAGCAAGGTAAGGTGGATTTATCCAGAGTAACGGCCTGATCGCACCGTCATTAATTTAGGCAAACTTTTTGGACCGAAATCAGTTCATTTTGATGGGATCTCTGTGATCAGTGGATTCACTCACAGAGCCCAAGTAAAGCTTTAACACAGGGTTCAACTTTGATTAAGTCCACTTATCCTTTGTTGGGTTGTGGAGGCAGAGGGTTAAGCATGGCAGCCCAGACATCCCCCCTCCCCAGCAATGTTTTCCAGTTCCTCTAAGGCAATCCCAAGGTGGATGTGCCCAGAAAGCCTCCAATGGAAGGTGCCAAGGCAGCATCCTGATCCCATATCACCCTTCAACCGGCTCCTTGTGATGCAAAGGAGCATCAGCTCTACCATAGCACCTTCTGGAGGTCGAAGCTCCTCATCCCATTAATAAGTCTGGGGTTCTAGTATTACTGGGGTTACTGAGCCCAGTAACCCTATGGAGGTATCTTATTTTGGACGCCCATATTTCTGATCTCATTGTTTCAATCACTACCCAAAGCTCATAACCATAGATGAGGGTTGTAATGTTGATCAACTGGAAAATCGAAAGCTTTGTCGTCCAGCTAAGCTCTCGCAACGGTCCAGTACAATACCCGCAATTGTCTATTGCAGTATCCAAATAACTAATGATTCTGCAACAGTCTACCTGTCAGTTTCACCCTCCATTTCACCATCACTCCTGAACAAGACCCCAAGAAGCTTAAAAACCTTAACTTGAGGAAGCAACTCATTCCCAGCCCGAAGTGAGCATCATTTTCTTACAGGGAAACAATGCCACAGACATGGAGGTGATCAGACTCTCACTCACCACCTAGACACTCAACTGCAAACTATTGCAGTGCATGCTGTAGGTCATGGTCTGATGAGCCAAAATAACCAAATCATCTGCAAAAGGCAGAGAGGCGATTCTGAGGTCTCCAAAATGGAAACTTTCTTCCCCGGGGGTATACCTTAAGGTCTATGACAATCACAAACAGGATCGTTGACAAAGGACAATCCTATTGGAGGCCAACACCAACTGGAAACATGCTTGACTTCCGGCAGAGTATATGAATACAACTCTCACTCCAGTTATATAAGATGAGGATGGCTCATAATAATGGCCTGGTACCTCAAACCTTGCAGTGCCCCCGAAAAGACACCCCAAGGTAGACCATCGTAAGTGTTCTCATCGTAAGTCCATGAAAGACAGGTAAACAGAAAGGACAAACTCCCATAACCCTTCCAGTAACCTGTAGAAATGTTGAAGAGTTTGTCCACTGTTCCAAGCCGAGGTCAGAATCTGCATAGCTCCTCCTGGATCTGGGGCTCGACGATCCATCTGCTTGTCCTTTCCACCACCCTGAAATAGCTTTCCTGGTGAGGCTGAGAAGTTTGATACCCTGACTGTTGAAGCACACCTTTCGATTCTGCTTTTTAAATATGAGAACCCCAACTCAGTCTGCTAGTCCACGGGCACTGTTCTTTGTTCTGCCAGAGTATAAACTGCTCCACTAAAGAGGCATGGTTTGCAAGACATTGTGAAACAAGAGTCCATAGTAAAAATACATCTCAGCTATGCTCTGTTAAATTGTTAGTTGTGTTTGCAAGCAAGCAAGCCAGCTAACATGGCAGACTATCATGTCTAACAAAGCACAACAACGCAGGTGAGAGGAGTGTGGCTGGACTCCAACCTCATCTGTTGTATTGTCTAACCAAACCCATTTATTATAAATGTCATTTATTTAGGTCATTTATAAAAACTGTGAACAGCAAGAAATGCTATTGTCCCTCGGTGTATTTGCTTAGAGGAAGAAAACTCTTAACGACCCATTTACACCAACTGGAGTAAGTGATAAATTTGGGCCAACCTTTATATCTACGAAAAAAACATTCGATGACTTACCCCTTTCTCGATGCTGCCGGTCTGGCATAGCGTCCCCTCTGCAGCCGGGATACTGTTTGTAACACAGCGGTTGCTTTTACTAAGGCACCAGAGCTCTCTACACACTTCCTAGGAAAGAAGGCAAAAGCAAGTTGGTCAGAATAAATCAATTCAGCAGACTTGGGGGGGTGGATTGCTGAATAAGGGTGGGAGTGATTTATCAGTAGCATGTGGTGGATTTCCTTCTAGGGTTTTTTCTTCTCCACTCTGACAGCTGTGAGATAAATAAATTTAAAAAAAAACAACACACAACACAAACAGCATGGAAATTCATTTACAAATCTCCACGATTCCAGATCAAATCAGCGGTTGAGACAAGTTGATGAGACCACAATCAGGACTGCTAAGAGGCATCTAACTTCAAGAGCCCATATGCTTTGGATCATGGTGAATCTTGAGCAACATGCCAAGGGTCACTGGGTGCTCTTAATGTTCTCTTTTGAGAAATGAACAGTCAGCTGGATCAACACCATGACTAACGTTTGCTCACGTTCACCTCAGGACCACACGGGACCGTGACATCAGTTCAAGAAATCCCATTCCTACTTCTTAGGGGAAATCAAGAGTGAGCAATAGGCCTCCCAAGTCCTAGATAAAGACAACTTGTAGGCCTAACAAATATCTTTAGTATTACTGATTGGTCTGAATAAACATCATATCTCTGTCTTCTCCTCCTCCCTCCTCAGTCTAGGACATAAGGAGAATCCATTTAGATTATCGAAGGAATGGAGTGAGTGTGTGTGAGTGTGAGAGGGAGCGAGATAGTGGAAGACAGCACGTAGTTGCCCCCAAATAAATAAAACAGTAAAGTGAACACATGTTACAAGGACAGCACTGCGCAACCTTGCATTAGATTTCCCATTAAACCGAACTGGGTCACCTCGTGTCTCGACTTCAAAGGCTTTTACAAGACAACTGTGTACGGCAGAAGAGCAGGCCCATGAAAAAGAGTTATGATACCACGCATACACACTGACCCCCCGGGTCAGTAAATATGCCACGGCCCTGCAGCTCCCTGAGCCTATCCAGATTAAATAAAGCGGCAAACTGCCACTCTCCGGTTGCAGCAGCTCCCCTCTGCCAGCTGGTTTCAATAAGCCGCCCCGCTGCTTCATTCACTATCTCGGCCCTGCTAAAAGGTCAGCAGCCCGGACCTTAACGAAGGTGGACGTGGGCCTGATGGATTTACGCTATGTGAGAACAAGCCGGTGACAGAAAGGGCAGGGGTACTCGGCGAGGGCCCTGCTAATACAGCCATCAAAGGTTGTTTGTTCCAACTTCAAGTGTCACGCAGATCCGAAAAACGCTCGTACAGCCTGCCTGGAAGGTTGAGCACGGGGCTTATAGTCTAACCGACAAGTAGGAAGCAGTCACTAAAACTAAATTGTTGCTATAAATTACGCTAATTTCCTCCGTTGATGTCTGTGTTACTTTTCCCACCTCTGACACAGTCCCATGCTGTGATACCCCTGCGATTCAAGGACCTTTAAAATCTCTGAAATTATCTGAACCCCCCGAAGGTGTTGTGGGCCCTATTGCTTTTACATTACTCTACACGAGCAGTTCCTAACTTCTCCCGGTAACGATCCCTAAATACAAAACAACATATATTTTGGTTTGATTTCTGAGAGGCTTAATTGATGAGTGGGTTATTTTTCCTTCTTAGATTGTTTCATTTGATTGGATCCAGTGTTACCTGATTGGATTGACACCAAGTCGTCTTACCAGAGTCCCAGTTGTCCTAAAAGCAGCCCTCATGCAGTAAAAGTAAAAGTAAAAGTAGGCAGTTTAGATGTTTAGATTTCTATCCATCACACAGAACCATCAGGGAGGCGACTGATCGGGCCCTGATTCGTCCTGTAGTATGAATAAAGAACCCAAACATCCAGCCAGAGTCACAGACAAACTATCTTCAAAGACCAGAGGGACAAGCAGTCCTTTAACAGACAGGCCCCCACAGAGACCTGATCTCAACAACACTGAGTCAGCCCGGGATTAGTATGCTGTTTTAAAGCCAAAGGGCGGTCACACCAAATCTTGATTTGATTTCAGTTTTTGTTCTGTTTACTGCACAAACAAGTGCAAGAAGAAAAATAAACACAAAAAATAAACACAAAACTTCTGTTTAATCTGTGTTCATTTAGGCTGAACTCAAAACCTCAGTTTGAATGACACATTATCCAACATGCTTGCCATGGTGATGTTAACACGATGTTTAGCAGGTTTAATGATTATTTAGCATGTTAGCATGCTAACATTCACTAAATAGCACTGAACATAAATGTTGGTATTAAATTACATGCCAGTCCATCCATTCACTCTTAGGACGTTTCACCCAAGACCACAGTGACCTCACGGTGGTGTGAGATGAAAAGCCAGGAGGATCATCATAGTCCTTAGAATTTACCCTCTGGGGACCTCAAATGTTTTTTCTAAACTTCATGGCAATCCGTCCAATAGTTGTTGGGTTATTTTGGTCCGGACCAAAGTGGTACACTGACCAACACACATCCCAAGAGTCCTGCCGCTAGCATGGCTAAAAATAGTTTAGGCCTAGATGTAATGGACCGAAATGTTGTTTGGTTCTGTTACTCAGCAGTTATCACTCACTGTGCATCGAGCACACTGGTCCCTCGTGAACCTCAGTCATACACACTAGAGTAAAACGCTCTGATTTATGAGAATGTGGACAAAGTTATCGCTTGGGAAAACTTCCAAATGTTAAAAAAACGTCCCAAAAAGTATCGAGAGATTCCCAGAACCATATTTGACTATTTAGTTGGGGGTTTTTTTTAAGTCTAGAGAAAATAAAAGTGCATTATTCTTATTTCCTACCCTAATGGTCATCTAACGACTGTTTGTTGTTGGGAACCAATGCTCTACAGGGCCTTTCACACCAGCTGAGCAGGACACACCGGGTCATGTGTGGTGGTAAATCTCCACCCTGTCCTTATAATGAATATGGTCATGAGACATTTGTGGCCTGGATTTCAGTTTTTTTGCGGCTTGAAAACCCTGCAAATCATTTTGTTATCTTGCAGCCTGAGCCCAAGGGGTGGTGCCTTGAGCGTGTTTTACCAGTGAGATATTAAAACTCCAGTGCGACCTTTTGATGTTATTTATAGATATATCGGAGATAAACTCTGACATGCTCCGACTAGACTTCTCTGCCTTTCCCATCACCGCTCCTCCGTATTCTTTTACGATTAGAAAATAGACAAAATACTCATCCAAATGGGGGGGGGGGTCACTAGGCTGCGGCTGAGCGTCGGATTCAGAAACCAGACCCTTCCTTTCATTAGACCCTTTATCCATTTCTGCGGTCACGCCTGTCCTGTAAGCAGTCGCAGAGGGCATCTCTTTCACAGATGGCCGTATGAAATTGATCTTATTGTCAGATGAAAAACTCCAATCTAGCTCTGTTGAATCACTGCTGGAATCCAATCCACTCATAAATCTCATAAATGTGTGTCTTTCATGCTGATCTAAAACCACAATTATGAGCTTAGGAGCCAAAATAACAGGGCTTGATTTCAGGGCCTGTTATAATCTTCTGTCAGATATTTCTTTCAATGAAATGAAATAACTATATGATCTCAGCTAATCCCCCCCCCTCTCTTTTTTTCCCATCATGTGCCAAAAATATTTACGTAATGCAAAACAATTTCACATTATTGTTCATTAAATCTTTTCAGGATTCTTCCAACCACTCGTTTTAGCGTGCGGTTGTTTGCTTTGTCTTTAACTGCCTGCCTCACTTTATGTACCGAGGTTTTTCTCATTACCCAGGCAAGAGGGTGAATCATTATAATTAAAGGCTTGAAAAAAAAAGCATGAATCCTTCATCTCTTTGTCTGGGAAGTTTATAGATTAAAAAGAAGAATGAGGCAATGTGTGGAAAGACACTTCCTAACCAGCTCTAGTTGTCAGACAATAATAAAACAATTACCCTCCTCACATGTTTTACCTCTATTTAATTAGGGAACATAAACTTGAAGAAAACTGTTATTATCGCCCTAATTCCCGCAGGGGACTGAACATGCTCTCATCATGTACATATCATCAGATGAGGGACACACCAACCCTGCTCCAACAGTACTGAAAACAATATTTCAATAATAAAAATGCTGATACCTTTTTATGATCTGATACCTGTGCTCTCTATTCCCCAAATTCAAAATCTGTGAACCTCATTGCATTAAACTCATTGGGATAATTTTTAGGTCACTTACAGGGCTAAAACAATAAGATGTTTAATGTTTCATCGGAAAATTTATCACCAGCAATTTTTAGAATTTATTATTGGCGTGTGTAATTTTTTAAGCTAAAATGTCAAACATTTACAAATCCCAGCTTCTAAAAAAAAAGTTATTGCTTTATCTTCCACCCCAGTTTATTCATCTGCTTTCCTTCTGCATTGCACAACATTTAGTATCTCTATCTTAAGTTGAACTGTATTGTTATATTTTGGTTGGATTTGTGAGAAGCTCAGTCAAGGAGTGGACTATTTTCCCCTCTTAGATTGTTTAATTTGGTTTTATTAAGTTTTACCTGATTGGAATGACACCAAGTTGTCTAACCCGAGCCCCAGTTGTCCTAAAAGCAGCCCTCATGCAGTAAAAGCAAAAGGCCCAGATTCATCCTGTAGCGTGAATAACGAACCCGAACGTCGAGCCAGAAGCGTAAGGGAACAAGCTTCAAAGACCAGCAGAACGGGGAGTCCTGCAACAGATGGCCTGGCCCCCGCAGAGACCTGGTCTCAACACCACTGAGTCAGTTTACCTTTTAATTTAGCGTGTAAGCGTTTACCATCCACTACAGATGTAAAGCATATCTATATCTGCTTATGTCGCAAAAACATTTGCATGCAGATTCTTGAAGTGGATGCTTCCAATAGTCAGAATAATTTGCTTTGTTAGATTTTTTTTCTTATTATTTATAAGAAAAAGAGCGTTATTTACGCTCGTCAAACACAAGTTTAGCTCTAACAAAGAAACATAATATTTCAACCATGTACCTAATTCAAGCAGTTAATAATAAAACATGATTTGTATTTGAACACCACCTACACACTCAAAAGTTTAGAGCGTGTGTGTGTAACTGTTAACGGTCCAGGTGGGAATGAATACTGGAGGTTTCATGAGTGGGAAAATGCAAACCTGCATATAAAAGCTGGAGGTTTTGTATTTAATGATGAATGTAAATCAGTCTGGAGTGTTGATAATATAAAAATTAGAGACTTGTTTTTTAGAAAAAACAGTAATCTTAGCTTATTGGGTCATACTGGGTCATTTCTTTCTTTCTTTATTTTTTTTAGGGGGTTGAGGCTGCAGTGGCAGACGTCCAGAAGAAATTAAAGTTGGTTTGAAGGGTCGACGATAAAGAAAATAAGAAAGCTGTTAACAAGCTCTTTTTCACTCTTGAACTCTCTTGAACTTCTGTCCCTGTTGTCAGTTTCGCCTTCCTTTTGAGGTCAGGTAAACGTTACACCTGTAGAACCTCGGTCGAGCTTCAGCCTCCATAGCCTGACAAATACGACAAAACTGGTGAAGGGATACTGACGAGGAATCACTGGACCCGAAGCCTTAGCTTTGTGTTTTTAGCCTACACTGTATTGTTTGTTTGTCTATTGTCGTGCTGCTTTGGCGACTGGCAGTTCGTGTTCAAACTATAACAAACATGAGCTGGATTACACTGATACTGAAGAGTAGGTGCATCCTTGAAAGTCTGACCAACAGTCCAAACCCAGAGATACTCTGTTTTTATTTTTATTTTTGTTTTTAAAAATGACCTAATCCTTAATTGATTATTAAAATAGCTGCAGGTGAGTTTTCTGTCTGTTGACCAGTCGATTAATCGATCAGTTCCTGAACAGAGTTATGAAACTTATACATATTTGTTCACAGTCCTTTCAGTGTAAAGTCCACTGTCTTGGACTTCGCTGTCCCATGGTCCTGCGAGGTTGCGAGCTAGAAAGCCACAGTGCGCCGCTTGGGTCAAAAACATATAGCGGAGGTCGCTACCGGGCAGCGGAGCAGCGTGAGAGATGCTGGTTTCTTACCCCATACTTGCACTGGCGCGAGGAGGCTCCGTACTGGAAGCGGCACTGCTCGTCTGCATCGTACACCTGCCCCGGGGCCACTGTTGGGTACAGGAAGTCTCGTTTCAGAGGTTCATTGTCCAGACACGTCCCCCGACCTGAGCTGTCAAAAAAACAAACCTACAATAGGATTGTTTCTTACACAAAGGAACCTTTCTACACGATTTAAACCCCCCCCCCATCACCACTCCTCTCTTCTTTTTTATAACTTGGCTGGTGTTGCTTGACTCATATAACTTTAACCACCAGACTACCGTTGTAGGAAGCTTGTCAAGGATCTAAAATGACATGTAATTAATGTTGATATTACATATCAACACCTCCTCATCAAAGAGAGCGCTGAAGCAAAGAGCAGACACTTTTTTCTTTCTTTCTTTCTTTTTTTTTACCGGAGGCGAAGAGGGCAGGCGTTCGGCCGACCTGCCCGTCTTTAAACACGGGCCCGCTCTGATTATATGGCTCCGCGCTGCGCCGTTCTGTACGTCGACTGCTTATACTGAATCCACAGAGGAGCCAATAAAATGACAGGGCAGGGGAAGGAGGAGAAAAATCTGGAGTGAGCCGTGGGTCATATGTCCAGGCCTGGGATTATGTTTAGTCTGTTTTGTCAGATAGAAATATGTGCGCTCAGAAAGAAATCACACACAGGCGAGCACGCACATAAACGCACGCGCACACACTCACACACACACACACACACACACACACACACACACACCAATTACCCGAATACAGTCCCGTGTCATTTGTTGGCGTGTCTATTTATTCTTGGGTTAAGATGCTGAGCTCCCTTGACCGTCTGCGTCGCTGCGTGGACAGATCTTTCCCGTCCCGCCTCGCGGCTCACAGATTCAAATTTCATTTCGCGTTCCCTTGACCTCTTGACCCCTTCCGAGGCTAGAATCACACCGAGGACAAGTGCCAATAAACAAACACAGATGTGTTTCGTTTCGATCTCAGACCTCCTCTCCTGCTTCTCCCTGAGTCAGAGGATTCACTCGAGGCAAAATATTACTACGACTATTTACTATAACACTGTGCTCTTTTCCAGCTGTGGCAGCTGCAACATGCAGTGGAATGCTTCCCATCCCTCGAAAGGAAAAGTGGGCCTGGTGACAACAATAACGTCGAGCTAGGCTTTGTGATTGAGCAGGCTAATACTTGGGCAAGGAACACAAGAGGGGAGAAGACTGAAGACCGAAACTAAGAGAACATTAGACAACCTTTAGTCCTATCTCACAATGCAGATAGTTCTGGGTTTACGTGTCCCAGGTTTCGGAGATTTTCTGTCTCCGTGATTTCTGGCTCTGCTCCTTTACAATGGAGGGGATTGGAAATTAGTCTGTGCTGCTCACAGCTTTGAAAATTCACATTTTCAGGGAGGTACCTCTGCAGCTGCCAAGGTAAATGGAAAGATAGAGGAGTAGCTCGGCTAATTGGAAAAAAAAAATTGTCGTATCACATACTGCCGAACAAATAGTCCCCAAAAAGTTGTTGATAATGTGTTCAGTTTCCCAGAGTTTCTGGAAAGACAAGCTACTTTAAGAATTTTTCTCAAAGGTGTTTTTCCAATGCTGTGCACATCACAAACAAATGTTCGAACACCTCCACTGTACTGGGAAGGAGGCATGTTTTTAGGGGCGGATATATCTTAAAATGTGGGTTAACTAACCCACTCTGCTCAGTTGGACACACCAGCTGAATTTGGCTGAAACAAACCTTTAATTATATTGAGAGGTCAACGTCTACATCTCGTACACCTTCAGTTTTAACTTAGCACTGGTCCATTAATAAGACTGTGTCAAGTCCAAGTTCCTAGTAACTAGTACCTCTTTGAAAACTACTGATTTACTAAAAGCTGCAGCACAATTAAAGGAATAGTTACTCAGGAAATACATTGATCGATTATCTAGAATAATACAAATAGGCAGACTTCAAAAAATGTCAAACAATTCCTTTAAAATCTGAGAAAATGTCTCAGTGGCTAGTAGCTAGTGAAGACTAATCTAAACTGGTTGGAAACAGAAACTCACCGTAGCGTAGCAAGGGGTGACATAGCTAATTTCCGAATATAACAGTTTTTGCAACAAATAATGTATTGAATAAGTCACTACAAATTAAATTACAATTAAATGTCATTTAGTCCGATGCCAAGGGCATAATTCAAGGTGCTGTGTCAATTTGTGTGAAACATAATTTAAAATAATCCCACATTATATTACACGTCCCTCTAAAAAGGTAATAGCATGTTAGTGAGCTAGCGTTAGTTCTGTCAATTAGCTATGCAACAGTTACGTGTAATCTTACCTCTACATAAGAACTGCATTGTTTTTAATTTACTTTTCTATTTCAGTGACGTGTCAGTTTCCACTTATTTGACACATTTTGTTATCGAGCGAAATCTGAACTAAGGAGCAGCTGGTGCAACAGTCTCCTGGTGTTTAAACAGCACGGTTGCACATTTTGAATTTATTTATTAATGTTGTTTTGTGATCTTGTTTTCCCATAACTGGAAGTACACTTTGTCATTCAAAATAGAATCACAGTTCAAAGATCTCTATCAAATACGCACTTTTAGGACAATATTGAACAAAATAAAACAAGACATCTAATGCATGCTCTTTGTTTTTGTGGTAGCAAATTAAAGAAAAACACCTTTTAAGTGGAACTTAAATGTTCCAAGCCAAGAGGAACAAACACACCCCCCCCAACTAGGCTTTTTCTCTCCTGTCTCTGCTGTTCTCAGTTGCTGAATGGAATAATCCCATTTCTTGGCTCTCGTTCCTCGGAGGACCCTCTCATCATAGAGAAAGACAGAGAGAGAGAGACATAGACAGACAGAGAGAGAGAGAGAAAGAGGGGGGCTCTGAGGCCCCAGACTCCTTGTGCACCGAGGGCAAGCCTCACTATTTATTGGTTCGAGGAGAGACAAAATAGTCAAAGCTTAAACATAGAAGGCTATTATTTGACATCGTCGCAAAGGCTTCCTGTCCGACGGATTCGGCCAAAATTCATTATGCTGGGTGGAAATATCCCCTAATAAGCGGGAACATCAGCGGTTCCTGCACCCTGACGCCGGTCATTCATGTAGACATTACCCATCCCAGTGGTGAAAACGGCAGCATCATTCAATCAGACTAACCCGACAATTATCATGAGGCACAAATCACACAAATCTAATATCGGATTTGACCGAGCATGCGGTCTCCAGGAGTTTAACAGACCCAAACTGCCTGCCTTTTAACATTTATAGCAAGCTGGCATGCAGACTTGGGGGCGGGGGGGCTAAACTACGACTGAACTGTGAGTGCATTCATAAACCATTCCTAAAAAACCCAAACAAAGCGCCACATATTGCTCGAGCAAGACGGTGAATCTAGGCCAACGCCGTGGCCAAAGTTGTTTACTTGGCAGGGGGAAGCGCGCGCGATATCCAGGACTCTGGTTGAGGGAGAGAAAGGGAAGATAATTGGAGTTTACAGACAGAACCCTTTTGTGAGGAACATAAAAGCTAAAGGCTATAAAACCCAGAATGAAAAGACAAGAGCTCGAGCAAACAGACTGACACAAGTGGAGGAATGATGAGCTCTGACGACGGGCGACTCTGCTCAGAGATGAAGTGAAACAACTCCGTCTCTATATTTAGGAGCTCCATCCTTGGCCGTCCCCCGGCGGTCGGGCCAGAAAAACGGACGGGAACACGGCCGAGCGGCAGAGAAGTGGCCCTTTGTGTCCCCGGTTGGATGCTGGCATGTAACGCTGTCATCTCTGTCACAAGCGCCGTTCACCAACCCTCCTCCGACGGCTTTCAGTCGGAAACGTCGCCTGACAACCATGGCCGCTATTATCCGCCTCCTCAGAGGGCCTTTGCTAACTGAACATGAGGACGCACACACGGACGCAGATGCACCGCAGACCGGCAGCGCGTCTGGCCAGTGCTTCACCACATGGTTGTACGTTAAGTATTTCCACGCTGCAGCGCGGAGCAACCGAGCGGAGCCGTTGCAAGAGGAAGTCCTCCACAGAACGGACGGAACGAAGGACTAGTTAGTGTTTCTTCGCTTTGTGGGTGTATGAATGCACATTGAGATACTTGCAAGCCCCTGTTCTTCTTTTTCTTCTCCTTCTTTGCAGGAGCTTAAGTAATTAGAAGTATCATCCAGAGAACGATAAAAAATAATGTGTTCTTTATGTATCTTTGGCACAAACCTGTGCTACTCAAATCATAAAAAAGCCAGATAAATGCAGGTTATTATGCACAAGCATGAATATTAGCACAGCAGGGTGATTAGAGTGGAGGACTGTACTGGAAGACCCTATTTCAAGCTCCCATCACAAGACATTTGAGTGTGACCTCTGACCTCCTGTTAATATTTCCACTTTCTGGATGTATCATCATTGATATATTACCTCTGTTGTTGGTAGTTTTTATCGTCAGCAGTGAAGTTAACAAAGGGACTCACAAGTAAAAGTGTGCACATGATCCGAATTTCATCGTGTACGATAACTTCACCGTTCAGGCCCCCCCCCATGCGGACTCGACGTCCTGCTTCACATTAAAAGCATTCTGCTGGAGGGAAAAAAAAAATACGAGGAGGCTTTTATTGTGAAGCAGCCGGAGGAATCACAATGTGTTTATCGCTGAGGTTAATGTCGACTGCAATGGTTTAAAAAAAAAAAAGACTGGTTATTTTCAGCATTTTTTGGTCAACGGATCCGTTTCAAACATTGCGGGGAGACAGATTTCGGTTGCAATTACTTTTGACTGACATCTTTATTAAAACAATGTGATTTTGTTTGGCCGTGCTGGAGACAGAAACACCAGGTGCTCCTCTGTTTTCTGACGAAGAAGCTGCCGAAGGAGCGATTGCTGTGGTATCAGATTGCGCGTCTCCAGATCAGCGAGGACCGAAATCTCGATAATCACAACTCTGAAAGGTTGCAGAGCGGAATCGGGGGAGCCACACCTGTTATAGCAGAAAAAGCCTACTTAGTGTAGGAGTGACTCCTGCTCTGCCGGAGTCAGGAGTTCCTCTCAGACGGTGATGCTGCCAGTGTGTTGAAGTCAGCAGCAGTGTCCTGAAATGAACCTCTGAACCCTCGGCTCACTGTTGAACCACTTCTTCTGCATCCTATTGTGTCTCCATCTCTATAAGATCCTGTTATACCAGCATTAAGACTGTTTTTTCGGCCACTTGGGGGTTTTTGTGACAAACTGCAAGCAGAAAATCAACACATTATCCCCTTAATAAGTGGATATGGTGAACGTGTTAACAAACGGTTGCCTCTTAATGTACATTAGTGATATTTGCATTGATTTAGGAGACATGTTTGGCCACCTTGTGAATCAAAGTCAAACATTCATTCTGCTCGGAACCAATTCTTTAGGGAAATGGTGGTCCCTTTAGCTGCTAAATGCTCCACTACATTCTCCTAACTTTTTCCGTCTGCTTTTGGTTCTGAACAAGTAGCATAGAGTGGGTTTATTGGCGTTTTCATGATGAGTTTTCTCTGCTGCAGAAAGTAGCTTCGTTTAGAGTTTAGAATACGTCCTCTTTGTGGCGCTAACGCTTCTTCCTTTCATGTTGGACCGAGGGCAGACTGGACACTACAGAGACCAACAGAAAGTGACAAGACAGGCTAGCTGGTTAGCGTGCTAGCTCCAGAAGCAATAGAAATAGAAGTGAGAAAAGAGATAACAGTGCCATTGCTTTCCGCTGCTGGTGACGACTCTTGGCGACCGAAGGGATGAAGTTTGATGCTGGAACTCGCAACATTGCTTCTAGACCGTCGAATAAACAGCTGTTAGTGCTAATGTTGTCTACGTAGCAATAGTAAAAAAACTTACATATACATAGTGACAACGCAAATGAGAATAGTGAGTCTGAGCCAAAACAGTACAGTTGCAAATCCAAAACAATCTGCTAAAAGACACTAAAAAACCTCAAACTGCAGAGTTGGGTGATAATTCTCTGAGTTTGTCACTAAAAGTGGCCCCTTTCACATCATACGCAATAATTATTAATAAAAAACATATTGATTAGACCGGCTTAATTGACACCATGACTCACTCGCTTTAGAGCCTGTATCTGGTATTTGTTTCCTATGTCTGTGGTATGACTTGGCTCTGTCGCCAGTTCCACAGAGTCAACATGGCTCTTTGCAGCAGTTTACAGCTATGCCGCCACTGCCGAAGGCAAAGCAGTTTCAGAGGGCTGCCGAGGAATCCTTGACCTCATTCTCTGATAGTTAAAGAAGAATAGCATGCTTCTCATTTGAGGGGAACAATCCTGACCACTTTCCGATTGTTATTCCTACACAATGAAGCCGTTTCCCAACAGCGGCCGAGCCCTCCCAGGAAAAAAATGCACTTTTATAATTCACTTCTGGCCTCAGCCTGTGGAGCAATGTCAGTCTTCACCCTACAGCAACAAACAGTCCCCAAGTGAGAGCTGGAAGAGGCTTCGCCTGAGACCGGGCTGTTTTGGATTCAGGGATATTATCCAGGCAAAATGGACTGTCATCATTAGCGTCTACTCACGAACAGCCGAACTTAACTTTTATTAGTCAAGATTTCCTCTGTCTACTTGAGGTCGGCGGCGCGAACCCGATCAATGTCGCTCATTTAGATGCTTGCTTTAAAAGAGCAGTTTGCCACTCAACATGTCCGTGATGCACGAGGATCGGGGTCAGAGACTTTCGGGTTCTTTTGGTCCTGCCATCATCGCACTTTCGCCACCGCCAGACTCCGAAGACCAGTTCCAGATGTTGTTTTCTGGCCCCTTCGAAAAAAAAAAACAACCCAGCGCCAGAAACCTGTACAAGTCTTCTACCCCGCCAGGCTGGCGGGGCCCTGATCTGCCAAAGTGTCACCGTGCTACTCTTTTGTTTACCCGCGCGCTCCAAGTGCTTGTCTTCCCTGACCCGTCTGCGAGGCAGCGGTTGGAAGCAGCTGGCTTACACATCACCGCCAGGGACCGCATGAGCTCCAACATCACCCGCCTTGTGGTGCAGGGATGCAAGGGTGGAAGGCACCCAGTTATCATACACGGCCACAAGGAGGTCTGGCAGGAGCCTCAGTGATGAAATGGATGTGGATGAGTGGGGAAGGACTTGCATAAAAGGCAGCCTAGCGGGTCACCACAAGGGCCAGCCAGTGGCAGCGGGTTGTAAAGAGAGACAGCTGCGAGTGAGCAGGAAAACAGGCACGCACCTTTTTCTGTACTGCACGCACACACACATACACACACACGCACAGGCAAATCCAAACACACTCAGACAGTCCCACAGGGAGCAACCATCATCCACTTACTCGAGAAAGCTGGTGATGTAGTCTTTGCTGCAGGCCGACCAGGAGAAAGGGTTGGTGTTGGCTGTTATATGGGCGGCCATCAGTTTGGCCGTCTCGTGGCCCTTGGTGCCGCAGGAATTCCCGATCCCGTCGTGGTTCATCCCAAAGCTGAAACACACGAAACAACAGCTGGGATTAATGCAGCCGGGATGACGACCCCCGTCCCTGGCGAGCTAACCGCTAACTGGGGCTCAGACGGGATGATACCGGAAAAGTCTGTGGGCTCGGCTGACCGGACGATGTCTCCCTCAGTAGCCATGGCTGTAAAAAAAAAAAAAAAAAGCTCCGTGGCTCTCTGAAACAGCTGTGTGGAGGAGAGCCAGGGGTCAGGGGTCAAACCCTGTCTGGAGCTCTTGCAGGAACGAGAAAACAAAAAAAAAAGGGAAAAAGTTCTAATCACCACTCTGATGCCTGCCTGTCAATCACCGCCTGCAGGTCCGAGCAGGCCGCGAGGGGGAGGCGGAGTCACCGCCGAGTAGAGCGAGGACTGGAGGGGATGGCTGGGGGGGGGGTCCCTTAGATCAGTCGCTGCATCAGGGACCGGGGAGAGACCCCGAAACCAAAACAGCTCCCAACCTTGTGGTCTGTTACAAAAGCTGCTCAAGAATTTATTTCACACTGAGGGCCGAAAATAAATCATTTTAACAATTCATTTTGGAAAAAGAAAAAGGAGAAAAAAAAGAAAAACCTTATCTGTCTGGATATCATTCTAGAGAAAAATCTCATGTTACAGCAGGATGTCAAAGCTTACTTTTCCTTGCAGTCCGGGAGCACAAATCAGGTCTAATGTATATAACAAACCCGACCACATCGCACAGCCCGAACCTGTTTTTCTAAGGCTGGCGTTTATGACATTTTACCCTACTCTGGAAATAAATCAGCCCAGTTGAAACCCCGCTGCAGTGTGTGTGTGTGTGTGTGTGTGTGTGTGTGTGTGTGTGTGTGTGTGTGCGCTTGTGTTTTTTTTTTTTTATACATCCTCTAGAAGCAGAGACTATTTTTACAACTGCCCCACAACAGAAGCAGACATGAGACATAATAAAGGAAATCGCCATCTTGCTGAACTCTCTCGAGGGGGATACGTAGACTAATACATCATCATTATTTTGCTTTATATTCAGGAAGAGAGAGCCAGAGGTATGTGGACACTGACATTTGCATGAGGAAATATGTGCAGATACAGTTCAGGACGTCTGCTTCGGGATTGGGGGGGGGGCGCACATGCAGGTCTCGCAAACCCAAGTGGTAAGTAATGTTTGTTTAAGAGCAATTATTCTGGCGCACGGTCGTTAGAGTGATAAAAGGTTTTACAGTGATCTGAGGCAAAAAAGAAGGGAATCATGTTTACTTGAGGTCAAATGAATTAGACTCAAGTCAGAACTGAAATAAATCCGATGACTTTCAGACTCAAAAGACACTCGCGACTCCACTTCGACTTGAACGCTGACGGTTTGTGACTCGACGTTGAAAGACGTGATGTCCCACTCCAAGCCGAAAGATTAAGAAAGGCCTTGAGTCTGCGACCGGGCCTGCAACACTGTCAGGTCACTGCTAAGTCAAAGTGGTGCCTTGAGCTGAATGGGCAGGCATAATGTTCACCGCCTCAGTTAGCGGCTTGACTAGCTAACATTCGCTGATTAGCGCCAAGCAGCTGAGGATGATGGGAACATTCTTAGTTTTGCAGGCAGTTGTGTCATAAAACAAAACTATTGGACAAAAAAGTGGAAAATTTTGACCTGATGGTGGCGCTGCAGGAAATGTCAAGACATCACCGAGGTGATCACAGTGCAACCCCCCCCCCAAAAAAAAATCAGTTTACTATTATAAAAGACTCAGGAAAACAGAAACTCTAAACATATTTAAACTCCAGATTGACTTATTATAGCTTTATGATTCTCAAACAACCCCCCCCCAGTAGAGAGAGGATGACTGAACCAGCCATAAGTTCCAAGGGGAGATGTTAAATAGGAGAGAATTAGCGAAGGCGGCAGGAACGTAGGAACCGATCTGTTGGTGTGAACGAATCCTTGAGCGAAGCCCCCTGGCCTTGCTCCACCTCTGCCATTTGCATCAGAAAGCGTTGTCAAACTTCACACTTTATATTAGGATCTTAAAAGCCTTAAAACTCACTTGTGGCCAATCTCGTGCGCAATGGTGAAAGCAGAGCTGAGGCCGATGTCCTCGTTGATGCTGCAGCTCCTCTCCGGCTCACACATTCCAGCCACCGAGGCCAGGCCTAGACACAGGGACACGCACACACACACACACACACACGCCAGACAAACATACAAAACACAGGGTCAAGATGCAGCATTCTTAGGAGTCACGGTCATAAATGGGAATTCCACACGTACGATCGGCCTGTTTACAGCAGCGCCGAGAGACAGTCTGCTGGGGAGTTGAGCTCGGCATCCCCGGCTAGACGGCTTTCCTTTTCTGTCTTTCTTTTAAAAAAAAATATCTTGCAAACCACGCTGGAACGCCGCTGGGGAACATCGAGACGGGGGTCGGATTTATACACTCCGATTCATGTGACGAGGGATCGCCTGCAACGCAAGCCAGGGAGGGGGATATAAGATCCCTCCACCAGAAACCCATCAGGAAATATAGATGTTTTCCCCTTTTTTTTTCAAACCGAGAGAGGGAGAGGGGAGATGGGAGAGAGAGAGTGAGAGAGAGAGAGAACAAGGGTGAGGAGGAGGGTGTTTAAAGTTTAGACGTCTCCACAATCCAGGTGTCACGGGTCCTTTTTTTTTTCCCCCCGAAGCCTGACAGGTCAGATAGGGAGACAGGAGGCAATTCTTCACAGATTACATCTACAGGTGACTGGAGAGTGGGATCGTATGACAGCGCAAAGCAGGTGTGTGTGCGTCTGTTTGTGTGTGTGTGTGTGTGTGTGTGTGTGTGTGTGTATGTTCGTGTGTGTGTGTGTGTGTGTGCGTGTGTGTGTGATGGGGGACTTGCTTGTTAAGTTGTGTGAGGTAAAGTAAATGTTTGGTTGTTTAGAGTGAGGTGAGGGACTTATAAATGTTTTCCCGGTTAGGAGAGATGCAGAAGATTAGTTCCAAAATTGAAAGGGGGAGTTCACACAATTTACAAAAACAAACAAACACATAACTCTTGTCGTATCAGACAGTTTCGGTTTCATTTCCTTCTGCATCCTCTCCGACTCAATGCAATTTATTCTCTGACTCAACGCAATTTATTCATGGTGCTCGTGTTAGTAAAAAAAAAAAAAGGATTTCCAAAAACATTTTAAAGGTAATATTTCTTCCTTAACAGTATTCCTAAACATTCTGGATAATCCCCAGACTTGACTGGTCGAGTTTCCATCCATATAAAAAAAACGGCGAGAGAAACTTTTATGCGTTAATGCGAGTTTCCATCCGCCACTGTGACGTGAATGTTTGGGATCGGGTGCGTTCGCAGTGAACAGTCGGTTGGAGCTAATTCTCCACTCGGGTGTAGTTAACTACGCACTACTGTAAATGGTGGGGGGGGTGCAATAACGGTACGTACTTTCAACGCTTTTCAGATGGAACTTCTTTCTACCAAAGAGGAGGAGGCAGATAAGGTGAAACTGTCTGAGGGGCGAAAGTGAGAAAAGGTGGTTCTAAGGGGTAATTAGGATGAAAAAAAGAGACTATCAGCATAAGGCTAAACAAACATCAAGAACTGAACATTTAAACCTTGATGAAGGCTGCATTTATTGAAGGATTGTTTCACTAGAGTATATTAGTTATCAAGTTTTGATTTCTTTGTGACTCGGGTGGGACCAACTTTTTACTGATCTCAAATAACGTCGAACTCCCCATTTTGTTTGCAGACGCGGTTTTGGAACTGACGGCCCAAAGAGGCCAAAAAGTGGAATATCGATGAACCCGGCTCGCCTTCATCTGCACCGGCGAGCAATTTGCACGGATCCTGTTTTGGTGGTCAGTGCCGTGCCGGACTTTCCCTGTACAGTTTGCACAAACTCTTTGCCCCCCCCCCCCTTTAAGAGTAGCGTGGCTTTTGTGTCCTCTTCGCTGAGAGGCTAAACAAGAATGGACTCGCAAATCAGGAGGCCACTGAAGCCATTACTGCAGGGGAGGAGGGAGCCTGAAGGTGAAGGGGGGGGGGGGCTGGCCACTCTGCGATTAGTTTAAGAATGTGTGAGTTAGAGAGAGTAAAGTTAGTGTGAGTGAGTGAACACACACATAAACACACACAGGGGCAGACTGTGCATTGTCTCCAGCCCCGTGATTACACAGCGACCCTGAAGGCCAGCGATCTGACCCGGGGACCACGATCCCCGAGAGGGGAGGGAGGCGAGGGAGGGGAGGAGGTCGTGGGTGGGGGGTGGGGGGTGGGCAACGAGGAAGCCAAGCAGATGCCAGGGCAATTAAAGCGACCGGGGAATGTGACGAATGCGGTCAATCTGTCAAACCACCCCCGAAGTCACAATATTACCTTCAAGATATACTGTGGTGCCTGCAGGGGCCCTTTGCAGAGATAAGATGAGGAGAGGAGAGGGCCCCGGCCGGGTAGGAGAGGAGGCTCTGGTTGGGGCGAGGGGTTGGTGAGGAGAGGTGGGGGGGGGCTCTGCCACTGCTTGCGGTCCTTTTTCCACCCCCCCGAATGCCTCCACAACCAGCCTATCACCCACTCTATCTCCCCCCTGCACGCTCAAAACACTCCCTGTAATTGTCCTTTTCCCCTTCCATTTTCCTTTCAACTCCTCCTCTTCTTCTTCTCCATCTCCTCCTCCTTCTGTCACTACTCTCCTTTTTATCCCTCACCCCCCACCCCACCCTCACCCCCCTCCCTCCAAGTCTCCCCCTCTTCAGCTTTACCTGACGCATACCTTTTTCTTTTCTTTCTCTCTCTCTCTCAGCCCCAATGGAAGTTTAAACACCTTAGACAAACTGAGGTTAGAGGCAGAGGAGAGACAGAGTGAGAGAGAGAGGGAGAGAGAGAACGAGAGACATAGGAGTTTCATAAATCGGAGGCGTTGCGAGGAGGTGACCGCCCGGCCACCGTCCAGGTTCGGGGCCCCGGGCCTCAACCAGGGAGCCTCGACTGCCGCTAAGGAGATATAATAACACAAGTGAAAACATCCTTCTCATTATGTCTCACAGAAGCCGTCTGGTGTTCTGCAAGAAAGCTGAGGTGGGCGGGACATGAGGGGGGCTGGGGGTGGGTGGGTGTGGGGGGGCTCTAATAAATAAGGTTTGTCTGAGGACACACTGAAGGTGAAAATGAAAATGAAAACCTCTCCAGAGGGGCAAAAAGAGAAGACCCCCCCCACACATACACACACACAGACACACCAGAGAATCATATAGTCAACAGTAGCTAAAATTACCTATTTTGGCAGGAAAGCGCATGTTAAAACACTGTGTGTAAACTTCAGTCTGCCTGAGTCCACTCACCTAAGGTACCGCAGGGTTTGTTCTTGTAGGTGCAGATGTCGTACCTAAGGACAGGCAAGGAAAAAGGGGAAAGAGCACAAACAATTAAATTAACTCCGCTTTCTTTTTCTTAAACGTGTACAGTATTTTCTTCCACTGGCTCTTTGCCACTCCATTCTTTCCGCGTTTAATCACACAGTCTGGTGAGATATAATCGCAACCTTTAGCGCAACAATGGCGTACAACGAAGTAGTGAAAACACCTGGTTAACTCCTCCGCGCGCGGCATCGGCCTCCGGCGAAAATGTCGCACCCCCCGGTCCAACACGTGCACTGTGTGTGCTCAAACGCAAACAGGGATAAGGTGAAAGGCCTCGGCCGTGCTGTGGCCTCGTTGTTACCCCCCCCCCCCCCGACACACACACACACACACACACAAACACCAACACACACACACACACACCCCGGTAACTCACAGACAGGTAATCCAATAGAGCAAAGGGGGGGCTGAACACTCTGAGCCACAGTGCTTTAAGAACACATCATACATTTCAAATGAATGATCCAATCATTCCTGAAGCTTTTAATCTATTAAAACCAAGGGCACAGCAAACTTAATTTCATTCCCCTCCCCTCCCTCCCTATCTTTCCCCATAACCCCCCCTCCCTCATCCCTCTCTCCCTCCTTCCCAGCGGAGCAGCTCCGAACCAGCGAGGCACAATTCGTGACCTCGTTCGGGACGTCTGTTTGTTTTGATGCGTCTCCATAATTTCCCCTCTGTGTCTCTTTTCCTTTTCTTTTTTTTTTTAAACGAAGCGACGGGCCACATCCCAAATAACGTCCCACGAAGGCAGGGACGGACGAGGGAGCGACCGGGGGGGGGGTCACTGCCCAATGATGGGCAGGGGGGACGAGGAAGGTGAATACTTGGAAATTTTAAAAAAAGGTCTTTTTTTTAAATGCGTCCTGCCGGTTTCATCTCTGCAGGAGATCTACGCTGATCAGCGCTGACGGGGAAGTAGCAGCAGTAGCAATGCAACATACTGATGGGGACAATGTCTGCTTGTTGTAAACCGGATTGTAACTACAGAGCATGTAAGCCTCAGTCCCTTGTGATAATATTATCGCATTCCCCGAATAATAATTATATTCATCTCAGCGTTTGGATGAAATACAAAGTTGGGATTGGCAAGGAACCGAGGCACATAATTAGAACGCGTTACACCAGAGGTGGGCAAATAGAGGCCTGGGGGGCAAATCTGCCCCCCTCCCTCCCCCATCCACAGGCAAACATATTTTTCCCTGACATAAACAGAACTTTTCACATTCTATTTTACATCAATGCTGTTAAATGTACCATCAATTATATCTCTGTCCTGGTAGTGGAGATAAATACTCATACATGAGTCATTTTTTTTTCCCAAGTGATTATTAATATACTTCATACTAACTGTGTTTAGCCCAGTCTAAATATTGGGGGAAATGACATCTGCTGTTGGACGCAGGCATAAAACAAACAGTTTTGCAAATAAATTGTTATTAAATGAATTAAAAGGAATAAACAAGCAAAATATATTCAAAACATTCAGTATTGGCCTGTGTAGAGTGTTGGCCCGTGAATAAGCAGTGCTGAAAAAAAAAATGGCATGGTTAAACCTTATTGCTTACTCCTGTATTACACTGCACTAATAGCTGTCAAATCTCACAATCTCTTTCTTTTTTTGATATTATATATCAGAAAGAAAGAGAGAAAATAGCTAGAAATTGACTGTTATGCAAACCTAACTCCTAATCACACAAAATAATCACAAGAGCATATTTTTATTCCTCAGATCTGATGCTGCGACTAATGGTTATTTTCATTAGCGACAAATCTGGTTAATATTTTCCTCAATCAACCCATTTTTATCGTTTCGTCTATATAATGTTGTAGTAGACAGTAGAAAATAGAAAAAAAATGCCCATCGTATTTTCCTAGAGCCCGAGGTATTTTCACTTTTGTCTGACCAACAGCATAAAAGATATTTACACTGATATATAATAAAGAGAAGCAGCAAATCCTCACGTGTGAGAGGCTGGAACTGGGGAATGTTTGTTTTTGCGTGAAAAATGACATAAAATACAAATTATCATTGACTATTAAAATAGATGATGATCACTATTTCATCCACTGACTATTCAATTGATGGATTCTTAGTTTCAGGTGGACTTTGAGCACTAATCCAGAGACGCGGTGCTCCGCAATGAAATAAAGCGAGTGCTGCAGGCATCGGCCACCTTTAAAATCATACTGACCCTTTTTAGCCACATTTCGCCATCATAAGGAATTTCTGACTGTTCCTCCAGACATGGTGGTTAATAAGAGCTCCCTGGTGTCTACCATCAGTTATTTATACCGCCTCCAATGTTAGCATCTCTGAGCTCAGCTGGTGCCTCCTCCCCACAGCTTATTATCTCATTATCTCTCGCCCACGCGTCGCCTTGGTTTTTAACTATTCACCAATTCTATATTTAACCGAACGTTACCAGCATCCCACCATATGGAACCGACTCCGAGCACCCGAGGTTAATTACGGGCTTGGCTACCAATCAGTGGAGGGAGCAGCAGCAGCAGGGTTGATGTGCGCCATCTACAGGCAGCAAAGCTTCTCTGAAGTTTTTGACTCGGTGGCAGCGCCAGGTGAAGAATTATGAGATCATTCTCATAATTCTGAGGGGGGGGGGTTGTGGACAAAATGTCATGACAATCCAATCAATAGCTATAGAGCTGGTGATGACGAATCGCTGCACAAAGTTTCCTGGTAATCCATCCAATAGTGCTTGAGATATTTCCCTCTGGACCCTTGTTAGCATGACTAAAAATTGAATATCATAGTTTCCCGATAACTTCCATTCATATTGATATATTTATTTTTAGTCACTCGGTAGAGCTGAGCATAACATTTTAGCTAAATTGTTTTTGGCTTCAGGGTTTTGCTTCATTGTGCCTAGAAATGAAATTCAGCCAGGTGAGTCGTGGACACTTTAATCCTTTTAAACCGCACGGTAATGGAATGGCTCAGCCTCAGTGTTCCCATTGAGCGAGCTAGATTCTATCTCAACAAACAAGCTCCGATAAACAACTACCCACCTACTAACAAACGACGGACAAAAGTTAGCCTCCACCTCGAGAAGAAAGTGGAGCACCTAGGTAACTAAAGTGTTTTCTGGAGCTGGTGGGGACCAAAACGGAGCTAAAAGCTACAGAGTTAATACCTAAGTTACATTTATCAGGTCTCCATTGGGAGGATATTGTTGTTCTGTCTCTGCTAGATGTAGAGGCGGGTGACTTTTGCTTGCACATTAGCACATTAACATTGAAGTGGCTAATTCTGGGGTTCTAAATTAACGTTGCTATTACTTTCTCCTCCTGATGGGCAGCGCATGGTTTGACGATCAACGTGCAGCCTGCCTTGTTTACCGTAAGGCTGCTAATTACGACTGCGTACGTTTGTGAGCTACGAGCCAGTTCCCTGTTTGGCATCTGAAAACAATAAGGACAGGAACATATTTAACATGTAACACAGGATCAATGGGGGTAAAAAATAAAGCCCCAGAGATAAATCCCATGCATGCAGGTGCTACTGTGCAGTCTCTGGTACCGAAGCTAAAACCGATTATAAAAATAAACAACAACAAAAAAACCCCGAAAAACAAAAAAACAGAAGCCAAAGGAGCTGGAGAACATCAACTGACAGGCGAGAAGCGAGAGCACCCTGGTGATAGAAAGGCTGTTCTGTTATACAGAGCCCAGAGAGTCAGAAATCTTGGCCTTCGCCCACGTCAATCACAGAACACCATCCCCTCTCCAGACAAAACCGGCGGGGGGGGCATTACACTCTTTAGTTGCTAGGTCGTGTTGCCAAAAACAGTTCTGGCAACAATGAGGCCTGTTCCAGGTAATGACAGAGTTTTGCTTTTTTTTTTTTTTTTTTTTTTTTACACTAACACTTCCTGACGCAAATTGCAGTGCGACAGGTCCAAAACGGGCCGCTTTTATTTTCAGAGCCGAGGTCTCGATTCCCGACAGCTTCGACAGTTACAGGTTAAGTGGGCGCACAAGAAGTGGACTCTTGCAGGTTTTCAGCGCTGTAGCTGCTGGCCGCCTCTGTTAGCAAACACGTACGCACACACACACACAGCTACAGTCTTAAGATGAACCGTGACCGCACAGCTTTTATGAGCCAGCGGCACAGAAAAAATAACCTGCATCCTATTTGCTCAAAGTAAGAAAATTAGCGCTACTTAATAATGAAGATAATAGCTGAAAGAACAACACTCTCTGAGGTGCAAGAATCCAAGCTGAATCACTCATACTGCTGCACGAGGGGACTGTGGCCCGCACCCGGCGGACGCGGGCCTTCACTTACCGCGTGATTAGGACAGCGTTGTCATGGTGAGCCATCCCATTCTCGGGAATGCTGTTGCCATCGCCGTGATGAGACAGGATGGACTTCTGCCACTTGCAGAAACTGTCCAGGGACTTGTCGGCGTGGTGGTTAATCTCCAGGTTCGGCTGCGAGGGACAACACAGCACAACACACACATGTGCCGTAGGGTACAACAGTGTATGACAATGACACAACATAATACAGCCTCTTTCAGTGCATTATAACGTCGCGCCGTATCGAATATTATTGTGTCTCATCGCATCAAGACACTTCGTGTTACGCAGCGTGGCCCTGTTTCGCACCAATTTAGATCACGTCATACCGTATGATGTTGCACTGTTGTTGTTGTATCACGCTGTACTGCATCATGTCGTATTGTATTCTGTAGTATCGTGTCGTATCGTGTTTTATCCAATCACATCATGCGTCTTGTCGGGTTGTCTCGTGTTGCATTGTTACCGTATCGGAACATGTAGACCCTATATGTCTTCTCGCATTGTTTTGTTACGTCTTACAGCATCAAATCATCTCATCTCACGTCGTGCTGGTTCGTATCATATTGGGCAGTATGGTAACATGTCATATTGTATCCTGTTATACGGTATCATGTTGTATTTCACCAAACAGCTTGAAAATATCCTTTTTCATCGGGAATACTAGTGGACTAATTGAAAGCAGTTGTAATGACACTTGAGCAGTACATTTCTAAGAAAAAGTTATTGATGCATGAACGGGGGGGGTTACGTAGCTGAGTGGTACAGACGCATATCATCATGTCCCCACAACGTCCTCAGTTCAATTACTGCCAGGGACCTTTGTTGAATGCCTCACCCCTCATTTCCTCTCCGTCTCAACTGTTTACTTTAGGATAAAAGGTAAAAAATTCTTTAAAAAAAAAAAAAAAAGTCATGTGTTGACAGTGCTCACCACTGAACCACCACGGCAGCCAGAGTAGAGCGATTATCTGGATGAATTATTCGGGGGGGCTGCACTGTGATCGGGGAGGGGGTGGAGAGAAAGTTTTTTGGCACAGCAAAAAAAACCAAACCAAAACAAAAAAAGCTCTTGCGTTCAGTTTTGAGGGTAGATGCAGTTCTAGCTAAAGGTAAAACCATTTACAGCGGGACGGGGTTCGATGAGTCAGAGAGGAGCAGGGCGAGGAGGAGGGGGAGATGCTGTATTTTAGGAGTAGCCGATATTTTAGAGAAAAGGCAGGGAGAAGTGGAAAGAGGAGTGGCAGGAAGAAGAAGGACAGTTGGGGAAGCTGTCGCGGCGTCTGCAGAACGCATCTGCTTCCATAAATGTAATGGGTCCTATTATAGTAAACCATTACACTGCCAGCGGATGATGCAGTGCTGAACTCAGCTCGCCCACTGATTAATTACAACGCGACCCTGAGCCTCTCGGCAGCCCGTCTGTGATTCACTCTTTCACTACGAGACGCTTTGTGAATCCATTTTCTGCTCAGTCTGCCCGAAAGCTGGCCTCGAGAAGACCCCCCGTTTTCTCGAAACCGAGGTGCAGCTCCACTCGACATGAAAACTTTGGGTTTTTTGGACCCGGCGCGACATAAAGAGCTGCTGCAACCCCCTTTCCAAAAAAAAAAAAAAAGCAAAAAAACAAAAAACAGATGCTAGGGAAGACACTCTGTTTATCCCATCACGCGTACATGCAGAAGTAAAGGGCACGTAAAAAAATCCTCAATGGAGGCTCCCCAAGGGAGGATGCCTGAGCACATCTTTCATCTGAAGTGGTGGCCATATGGTGAATAGCACCCCCCCACCGCCGTATAGCCATGGAGATCGCATAACATCAAGCAGCCCGCTCACGCCAAGCGTATCAGTTGTCTGCTTGCTGCAGGTTAGGGCGCAGACGCTGTTCGCAGTAATAGCTGTGGTTATATGGCACGGACGGCTCCAAGTTAGCAAAATGAACGAAAAGAGGACTTTAATACAGAGGGGTTAGAGTGGATTTTTTGTTTTCTTTCTTTTTTCTTACCTGATCCTCAGTCAGAACGATAAGCCGGGTCACAATAATGTTCACAACATTTCCTAGACTGGCATCACGGTAAAGTTTGGCAACCTGACCTCCAGAAAAGAAGAAAAGACACAAAGTCAGACAAATTGTGTCCGCGCGTCACAGTCTTCATTCAGTAGCTCCTTGCGGCGGGCACCCTGTAGCGTGATGCTAGAGCTTTAATGATCGGTCGAATAATCGGTCGGTCGACCGGCAGGAACCAATCGGCGACCATTCCAATAATTGGACATAATCGTTAAAGTCCTTTCTTAGGCTGCCTCTAAAATGTGACAATCTGATGCATTGCATTACTGGACATGAGACGGTGAATAATTTTGGGTTTCGGACTTTTAGAACAGAAAAAAACGAGGCATTTGAGGGAGTTACATTGGGCTGTTGGAAACTGGAACAGACAATTTTGCTGTTTTCTAATATTTTCTGGACAAAAGAATTAAGTGATAAATCAATAAAATAATCATTATTTTGTTAGATGCAGCCCTGCACATCGGATTATAAAATACATAAACTTAAATGGCAATAATTGTGTTCAACTGCATTCTAGGTAAAAACAACACGACCAAAAAGTAGGATCAAACTTACAATATTCATCACGGACAGGATGTAGTGCTCAATGTCTTTGCGCCCGTGGTAGCCGACCATCATCTTGTCAGCGACCACGAGCGTCTCCACGAAGCGCTCGGTGCTGATGGACCGCCGCTGCCTGCGGGCGCCGCTCGGCCGCTCGGCGTCGCCCTGGGTGGCAGGGGATGGGCGGGCAGGGGGGGGTGTGCTAAACCGGCAGGGCGCTGCGCTTTTAATGAGGTCTGCGGGGAGGACAGGGAGATGGCGGCAAGGTTGCAGTGGGTTGTGAAATAAGCATCTGCGTCAAAACTCACGGTGTGTCGTGCGTGTGAAGCTGGTCTGTGCATGGCAGATACACACCGGGCTTCTGGCCCTTTGAACCTCGTAGCTAGAGCCTTTCACTTTATGACCCAGATGCTCTGGGAAAAAGCTATAAGATGATACGTGTTGGGGCATGCTAGCTTCCTGGCGACGACAGCCTTCGCTGTTTCTTATAAGACCTTGGCCCAAATACCTAAATATCCACCTGTTTCTTTTTTCCAATTCGTCATATCCCAGGAGCTGGACTTAATTTTTCTTTTTTTTTGAGGGGGGGGGGGGGCACATTGAGTTTTCCCAATTGTAAAATCTGAACATGATAGCCGGCTCTATAAACGGGATTTGTGCTTCAATAAAAGTCAGAGGCAAGCGCTCTTTTTATGCACTGAAGGGCCTTTTCTTTTTCTTTTTTTAAAAATTTAATTTATTTTTATTTTCTATGAAAGCCGGAGCGAGACTCTTCTCTCACAGGTTGAGCGATGTCCCCGGCCAGGAGCAACTATAGCACACACAAGAGGCCCGGTCATGTCTACCAGAACCTGGGCCTAGAACCAAACCAGCACTTCCTCCAACCTGCTATGTATAGTCATTCCTTTACGTCAGTTCCACCCACACAGAGTCCAACCCAGATGGAGGTTCACCAACCTGAAATGCCACAGCCGAACTCCTGGCTATGCTCTTGCGGTGAGGGAATGGCAGACATTTTATAAATAACATGTTGCTGTGCTTCTTCCAGGTTCCATTCACCGGAGGTGGTGGAGGATATGTTCTTTAATGGCTCTATTAAATACTGTTCTTCCTCTGTTGTTATAACACCATGCTTGTGTGAGGGGGGGAGAAAAAAAAACAAGTTACAAACACAAGCAAACATCAGTGCTAAATGTATAAAACTGAGGGGGGAAAAAGCAGGGAAAAAGCGACTTACATGTTTTGCACTTCTTACTATTTTTCGGTATCCCTTACATTTAAAGGGGCACTTCAACTATTTAACAACACATAGTCCGGCGCAGTTGTAAATGTGTGTTCACAGAATAAAACAAAATAGAAAATGGACTTTGGGTTTGACACGATTGCGCAAAAAACTTATTGAGAGCAAAAGAGAAAATAGACAAAATCCAGTTGGCATTTATAAAAACGCTGATGATGACTAAAAATCCAGCCTTGGAACAGGGATTTTCTTGACAGTGAGTCATGTGATTTGCTTCATGTGTTTAGATAAGGATGACAGTTTTTTTCCCCCTAAAATGATCTAATATTGTTATTTGTTTAATATTTATGTTCTTTAAGCAGCCTTTAACAAAAGCCATTTCCCATCAGCCCTCGATGTTCATGGGCTAAACGCCAGGGCTCCGCGGAGGAGTGGCGTCCATGAGCGTGTGGGGGGGGGGGGGGGTCACGGTCAGTTCAGACATGTCTGTATCAATAGCGGGACAAAGAGGACTGAAGTCTGCATAAAGTTTCTATGACAGAAGAGATTACAACAAGAAAGTTGAGAGAATTACTTTAGAAGAGTGTCGGTGAGTTTTACAGATATAAGTTAAGACGATGTGACAACAAACGCTGCTTTGCCTGTAGTTTTTTTTCCTCTGTGCTCACGGTATAATCATTGTTTATCCCCATTACAATCACAGAGGTTTAGATTTGTTGTAGCAACTGCTGCAGTGAAGCTGATTTTATCTGAGGATATGGAAAGAAAAATCCCAAGAAAAGCCTTTTTTTGCCCCCGCCCCCGAAAGACAGACGAATGAACGATGGCGAGAGGCAAGACGAGACGCCAGGGCCTCTGCTCTCCGTTCGGAGATGCCATCGGGACGCATGCGGGATGTGTCCCGGCAAAGGTTCGCACAGTTGACGGATGTGCGCCAGAGACGAGTCAAAGATGGAAAACGGGAAAGGAGGAGAAGAGCCCGAGTTTCCGTCGATTCTGCCTGGGATCGATCAAGTGCCGAGCCGAGCCGGGCCAAGCAGCGAGGTGTTGACACGTGGTCATGGTTTCTGATGTACATGGGTATTTACCGTTCGGGGGAAGAGCCTGATGAAAGCTCCCGTTGCACTATAGGAAACATAGGATCCAGTGGTTTTTTTGAGTTTGACTCCTATTTGCAAGTCTCAAAACTTTACGAAACTGCAAAACTAAATAGCTGGAATGCCCCTTTAAATATTAAGCATAAATATATCCTCATTCTTGATTAAGTTAAGAACCCCAAATAATCAGCACATTAAGACGACATTAAACACTGTCCTCGGTCCTGGATTCACCAAAAGGCAGATATTAACCACACGACAGAAACCCGGCAAACAGAAACATAGTCGGTTTGTGACTTTAATAGTCTTTGAGGGCAAGATCTCAACCTGCACAGACGACTGATTACATTAAGGCCAGGACACATTTTTGTCCATTTTGGTACTGTCAGAAAAAAAAGGGGGGGGGGCAAACACACTAATTCGATTTACGATACTCGGCGAAGGTCTTGCCAGTACGTTTGGCTACATGTTTTCTCCACATGATCACATTTGCCAATATGAAGCGGGGCCCTTCTTTTCCCCCCCGTCCTTCTTCTTATTCTGAAGCAAGGAGGGATAACGGCTATTAAAATGTCATCCAATTTTTCCTTGATTAGCCAGAGAGAAGATGGACAGTCACACAGTCTGTGGAAGAGAAAAGCCTGAGGACTAAAAATTCAGACGTTTCATCTGATGCCTTGCTTGAGCTGTTCGGCTCAGGCTTTTTGGTTTTTTTTTAACGGATCACCTCAAAATGGGGCAATACCTACGATTTAGACACATTATTTAGAAATCAGAAAAAGGATGAGACAAGGGGACTGTGATTGGATCCGCCAAGGCTTTTAAATTTCGCTGATCAAGTGGGATATCTAAGGCACAGCTGGAAAGAGAACGCGGGCGCTCGACACCAAGACGTGGCAATGATGATGTAATTTTTCTACCTGAGCGTCGCCTCAGTCCGAGTCTGCCTGCAATGACCGCGTCGAGCAAACTACAACGGGTCTAATCCTTTGGTGCTACGTCTTCAGGACGGGGTGACATGAGAGTGGCACGGGCGAAGTACACGTTCGGACACTAGCCGCCGGGTCTGTTTGAGGTGAGCGGGGCGCTGGGGTGAACCCGGCCCGCTTCCAACGATAATCGAAAGGGCCGCTGCACTTACCAGACCCTTGCAGTTGCTGAGCGCCACCCTGGTCGTGCCGCGCTGATTCCGCAAGAATCCGACATAGTGACAGTTGTCCACCACGTTGTGACGCCACTCCAGCCCTCCCCTGCCCCAGTACTCCACCGTGAAGTGCCTGGACACCAGGTGGGGGTTGAGCGTCAGGTTCAAGTGAAAGTGTCTCCCGTAGGCCGACAGCCTGTAGAACAGCCGGGGCTCCGGGGGTTCTGGGTCCGGGGCTGGCGCGGGTCCCACCCCGGGGTCCGCCGCCCCCCGTCTCCGTCGGCCTGGCCGGTGGTGCTTCACAGTGTAGCTCAGGAACTCCCCGTTCTCGTCCACCCGCACCGGGACAGTCAGCTGGTAGTGCTGCAGGTAGGACAGGAACTCCTCTTTTACAGGGGGAGAGAAGAGGGAGAGAGCGGAGAAGAGACGTTGTGATAACGAACATACCCTCACAAATACACCCCCACCCCTACCCACCTGTCTACAACATACCTTGGGAGTTGTGCGAAGGTCTGTTGACGCTTTGAAACTCAGAAGCGGCCATCACCACCAGGCTCAGTGTCCAAGTCAGCGTCTTCCACAAAATTTCCATAATTCAGGGAAAGATGTGACATGGGGTGGGGTGGGGGGCCGGTAGAGAGGGGGCTGCTACAAGCGGGTTAGAAGCTCGCGGTCGGTCTGACGCCGCACCATAACAAGTCCCTGGTCTGTCTCCTTGGCGTGAATGCTCTGGTGGGGCTCGCAGGCTCATCCGCGGGTGGGATGGGGGAGTGGGGGGTGGGGGGTGGGGGTGGGGGTTGGGGTGGGGGGGAGGGTTGGGGTTGGGTGGGTCCTCAGATTCCTCCTGAAGGCGAGCGCTTCCACGTCTCGCTGGCCCCGGAATTCATGTCAGCAGCTGGCGGCGAACACCGTAATCCATCAGACACAGTCGCTCTCAGGTGTAACTCCAAACAGGAAGCTCTATATTGGGAACTTGTCTCGACCGATCCATCTGCATTCCTGCGGAGAAAATTGATCAGGGGTCAAAACGACATTTCGTCCCTTTGGAATTGCTTCTTACTCGCGAGACAATCAGTCGAACCGATCGATTCGTCAGTTAATTGGCCCTTATATATTGATCGCTTTCATCCTTTTTAAAAAATTTTTTTCAAAAGCAAAAAAGCCAAACATTCAATCCTTCCAGCCTCTCAAATATCAGGATCTGCTGCTCTCTCTGTTTTGCATTAGTGTAAATTTAATATCTTTGGGTTTTTTTTGTTTTGTTTTGTTTTTTTGGGGGGGGGGGCAGGCACGGCGGTGCAGCAGTTAGTCTGTTGCCAGACAGCAAGAAGCTCCTTGGCTCGGAACCACCCGGACCTTTTCTGTGTGGAGCTGCACCCCCCCCCCCCTCCGTGCAGGTTCGGGTCGCATGGCGACTCTAAACTACTCGTCGTTGTGAATGTGGGCGTGACTGTTTGCTCTCTCTGTGATAAACCGGCTACCTGTCCAGATCAGGGTGCAGCCCCGCCTCTCTCCCAATGCCAGCTGGGATTGGCTCCACCCCCCTCCCCCATCTCCCACCCCCCAAATGACCCACATGGGATAAGTGGTGTAGCTAATGGATGGATGGATGGATGGCTTTTGGGCTGTTGGTCTGATAAAACAGGTCATTTTGAAGATGTCACCATTGGGCAGAACTTTCCCGCTGTTTGCTTAAACTTTGTGGACCAAACGATTAATCGATTAAATCCCCAAATAACTGGTGGATGAACCAGATCGATATAAGGGGATAAAACCAATGTTTATTGACATTATTAACCAAAACTCCAAATGGTTTTCTCAATTAACCAATTACTCAAAAATGCCAAAAGAAAACCTGCTGCTAAAACGCCACCAGGCCCGAAATGACGTCTCTGAGTCGCTTCTTTTATCCCACAAACACTTAAAAAACCCAAATGTGTTGAAGTAACGACGACATAAACCAGTAACAAGCAGCATATCTTCAACTTTATGAAGCTGGAACCAGAGAAAGTTGTGCAATTTTTTGATTGGACAGAAAACAAACGGACAAAACTATCAACGGATTATCGAAAATTCGTTTTCTGTTGGACCGACCAGTGGATTAATCCACCGATCATTGTGAAAATCCCCCATCAGCTGCAGCTCTAGACCGAGTCAAATGAATGAAAGCTCCTCGGCTCTGACACATCGACCCGAGCGTGTCGTCCGACGCTCGGGGAACCGATCGCCGCGTTTCCTCGTCGGCCAAGTATCGATCCGCCGGAGATGACAGCTCAGCGGCTGACGGCCCCGAGGACGCAGCGTGACGAGGAGAGGGAGAAGCCCGAGGTTATCCGGTGCAACGGAAGCGCGAGAAATGCGCAGAATCCGAGCGGGCGACGTGATCTGATCTGTGCGGATCGCGGTTCTCCCTTTTCTTTTTCGTCCTTTACGCACTGACGCGCTTCGCGGCGGCATGTGCGAACTGGAGCGCGCTAAACAAACGGCGGCGGGTCCCGGGCGATACGAGCCGGTGTCGAGGGGCGAAAGCGAACCGAACTCCGGAACCGAAAACCGGAGGGTTTTTCTTTCTTTTCTTTTCTTTTCTTTTCTTTTCTTTTTCTTTTTCTTTTTTTGGAGTTGCAAATCTTGAGCTCAACCGGAGCTTCGGCGGTCCAGACACAGGCAGGCAGACAGACAGACAGACGGACAGACGGACGGAGAGGCAGACAGCGCTACCTAGTTGGCCACTCTGACCCAGACAGCTGGCAGCCGGCCCGGTCGCATTACACCGGTACCTCGAAGGCGAACCCTGCAGGGAGCCCCCCCCCCCCCCCTCCGCGAATCAAAATAAAAAGGAACCCCGTGGGTTCGGCCGTCGGCGGAGACGTCCGAACCGAACAAAGTTCTGTTGGGTTTTTTTTTTTTTTTGTCTGGAGCAGTCGGACGCGAACCGCAGACCTGTAACGCTGCAAAAAAAAAAAAAAAAACTTGACACACAAATGCAGTGAACGTTTCCGAAACTGAACTTTTAACCGTGCAAATGCGCCCCTCTCCAAAAAAAAGGGGGGGGGTCTGTCTGCTGGACTTCGCGGTTCGGCTGGTTTGTCAACACTGAGGAGGATTTTTGAAAATTGCTCCAACACACACACACACACACACACACACACGCAAAAAGAAAAGTGGCTGAAAGATAGATATCGTCCTAGTCTGAACCAGACGGGGAGTGTGTGTGTTGTGTGTGTGTGTGTGTGTGTGTGTGTGTGTGCGTGTGTGTGTGTCAGGAGGTATTTACCACGCTCATCTTCATTGTCAGCTCCGGTCCAACTGTGCGGGGAGAGCTCGGGACAAAAGGCTGCGAAGTTCCGCGCACAGACCTCCTCGGCTCCCCTCTTCTCATCCCCTCTCGGGCTCTGCCATCCTCCGACCCCCCCCCCCCAAAAAAACCCTTAAAAAAAAAAAAACTGCGGCGTGAATCTCTCCCTTCAGACCGAGACCAGCAGCAGCGGCAGCGGCAGCAGCGGCAGGATCTCAGACCAGACACTGTCACAAAAAAAGAGAAAAAAGTCAAGGCTTTCTGCAAAAGTCTTGGCAGAGGCGTCTATTTCCAGCCTTTATAATCTGGACTCCGGGCTCCTCTTCTCGTCGGTGCTGGTGGAGGTGGAGGCGGCGGCGGCGGCGGCGGCGGCGGCACAGAGTGGCTTAAAAAAAAGTTGGCGGAGGTTGCGGAGGCGGAGGTTGCGGAGGTTGCGGAGGGTGCGGAGGTTGCGGAGGGTGCGGAGGGTGTCCTGCCACCTCACAAACCGCCGCAGCAGACTCGCTTCTGGAGGAAAAGTGCATGCGGACACCAGCAGGAGTTTGGCTCGCGGAGCTGCTGCTCCTCCTCACACACACACACACACACGCGCGCGCGCGCGCACCCATGCACGCACGCACGCGCGTACTCACACAAATCCAGACGCGCACACACGCACACTCTCTCTCTCTCTCTCTCTCACACAGACACACACACGAGCAGACACACACACACATACACACACGAGCAGAGTCGGTTATGTCCAGGTCCCGGTAAGCTTCAAATTGGAAGCCTTTTCGGGCAGGGGGGGGTGGGGGGGGGGTGGTGGTGGTGTTGGTGGAGGGGAGGGGGGCGGAGGGGGGGTTGACGTCAGTGCAGATGTGCCTCTCTCTCTCTCTCTCTCTCTCTCTCTTTCTCCTCTCCTCTCCTCTCTCTCTCTCCCCCATCAGCTGTGCGCATGTCTATCACCGCTGCCCTGAAATAACACTTCCACTTCTTCTTCAGCCCTTTAAGAAAATACCCCCGAGGAGGAGGTGAAGTGGGGGCCGGGGGGTGGGGGGGTCTTTAACTCCTCAGATCTGTTCCTCCGCCTGGGGTAAAAAGTAGCAACAAAAATTTCTTTCTTTAATTAGTCCATTACAAGTAGAAGTCCTGCATTCATTTTTTTTTACTGTAGTAAAAGTACAGAAGTATTTGCAACTAAGTACATTTACTCAAGTACTGCACTCAAGCACAGTTTTGAGGTACCAGTATTTTACGTGAATATCATTCGTGTGACTTTATACTTCTTCTCTACAACACTTCAGAGGCACATACTGTACTTTTTACTCCGCTGCTTTTGTTATTACAGTCTTCAGGAAAATAAGAATTTTGCATTAAAAAAAAAATGCAACGGCTTATAATAATCTTGTAAAACATGTGAACCATGCAAGCAGAGGTGAAACGATTAGAGATCAATCGATCGGTTTGGCTTGATCTTGACGATTTTAATTCTGATGATCATTTAAGTCATCTGGTTTCAGCTTCTCAGACATGAAGATCTTCTGCTTTTCCTTTTGATTGTTTGTTAAACTTTTTTTTTTTGTTTTAAATAATTTTGCAGCCAAGACCGTTAGTTGGACAAAACAAGCATTTAACTGGGGTCACTCTGACCCCTGGGTGATTGTGACCGCAGTTCTCACTGTTTCTCACCAATTTCTGAATTTTTGTGAACCGATGAATCCTTTAACCAAGAAAACAATAAGTAAATCAATGTATGATGAAAATAATCTTCACTTGAAACCTTATGTAAAATGTTAAAAGACTTTCTCAATCAACTGCAGCAGTAAACTTTAATGCATCAGCAGTAAAAATCTAATGACATAATAGAGAACATTATACAATATAACATCCAAAGAGAAAAGGTTTTCCTGATTATACTTGGATACTTTCACTTAAGTAACATTCTCAGTGCAGAACCTTTATTTGTGATGGAGTGTTTCTGCCCTGTGGTGTAATTACTTTTACTAAAGCAATGGATCACTGAACTAACTCCATCACAAGTACAAGTCCTGCATTCAGATATTTACTTAAGTAAAAGTATGGATGTATTAGCAACAACATCACCCGTGGAAACATATAAAGTTCATTTGCTGAAATACCTTACTAAAGTACTTTACTTGAGTATATTACATTATTTAACACTAAGTGAACTTAATACATAATTAAACATAGTCAGATAATGTATAAATGATAAATACAACACTCTGACCATGATGAGTACTTTTACTTTTGATACTTTAATTACATTTTGCTAGTAATACTGATGCACTCATATACCTATGTGGTAAAAAAGTAACATAACACATTTTCCCGAGAACTGAGATATTTGAGGTATTTGTACTTTAGCTACTAAAGGTTCTGTACTGAAAATGTTGCCTAAGTAAAAGTACATAAGTAGTATTAGTGACATGCACTTAAAAGTATCAAAAGTAAAAGTACTCAGAGTAGAAAAATGTGCCCCTGAATGTTACACATTCATATGATGAGATTGGGTCGTTCAGTCTATAGCAATGCATCTCATTCTATGAACTGTTCATATGTTTTATATGTAAAATCTTATTTTGTCGCTGGTGCAAGGGACCAGTTACTGTAACGTTCAAAGTGCAGTGAAAAGTACATGTCCCTCAGAGCAACATGGAAGTTCTCAAGTGAAGTACAAGTACTTAAGTACAGTACTTGAGTAAATGCACTTCATCCTGGTCCATCACTGTCGTCTTGTGACTCTTAAAATAAAAATCGGTGTCTGGTTGTGGCTCTTTGTCGCAGACGCCCACGAGTTTTGAACAACTCTCTATCATCATCTAAATGACCTTTTCATTCCCAAAGAGGTAAAACTCTCCAATCTTTAACAACAAAAACAACGGCAACACAAACTTGTTTGAAAGAACTTTGAAAGAACTGAGAAAACTCAGAACTGAGTTTTTACTCATCACACGACCCCGTGGGTTTATCCGGTGACCCCCCTGGAGGGGCTCGACCCCTAGGTTGGGAACCGCCGGACTGAACTAACTGTATATAAAGTCAATAAAGCCTGCTCTATTTTGAGTAGCTAAAACAGTTAAATGCTGCCAAAGCACTGATGCCTCAGTTTTAGCAGTTTGGTAATGAAGCACAGTTTATAATTATAAACCAGTCGAAGCTCTACTCCCTGCAGAACAGGTACTTTTACTTTGAATACTTTGAGTACACTTAGCCAATTATACTTTTCTACTTTTACTAAAAGTAGGGTTTTGAATGCAGGACCTTTACCTGTGTAAAAGATTTGATATTTGAATATTTCTTCCACCACTACAAGTAAAATTACTCAATTAAAGTTTTTATCAAAGTAAAAGTACAGAAGTATTAACAGTAAAATGTAGTTAAAGTATAACAGTACTTATCATCAGTGTTATAATACTTTAAAGTTTTAGTTGGCCAAAGAGAAGCTCATTTTGATTCATTTGTCTATAATAATGCATCATGTTCTGTAAACGGATCAAAGTCTTAATCTGAAAAAGTAACTCAGACAAGTAAAAAGTACAAAAGTTTCCCTCAATGCAAAGTAGCATGAAGTGGGGATACTCAAGTAAAACACAGGTACCTCTCAGTTGTACATGTACTTCTAATTAGTAATAGCAATATTCTGAAATATAAGTCTGGTGGAGGGTGATGATGATGAGCGATAACAAAAGTCAAAAAGAGAACAACATGAGACAAAAAACAACATATTCTGAAACTGGTTTGGGACTAACTTTGAATTTGATGAATGAAAACTGATGTCATGTTGAAAAAAATATATATACATGTGCAGGTTTGAGGGTTAAAAATAAAATAAATCAAGAGTATCTGGCTTCTCGGAATCAGGCTTCAAAGTCTGATGTCTAAATCAGTGCATCCGCTCACTTTGGGGGAAAAGCCGAGGTATTTTTAAGGGTCTGCTGCAGTGGAGGTAATGGCAGCCCCGTGTGTTTAGGTGCAATTTAGCCCTCATCTATCTTTAGTCTGTCGGAAATTTAAAAAAAAAAAAAAAAAATCATGCTCATTCCTGATTTGCAGTTATAGCCGCTCATTATGTGGGAGCCTGTATCATTACAGGCCGGGTCGTCATTACGTGCTCTCCCGCACAGCCCCGGTGGGTGGGTGGGTGGGTGGCGGCGGCGCGGGAGGGGGGGGGGGGGGCAGCGTGTGTGTGTGAGAGCAGAGCAGGGCAGTTGTTTGTGTGTGATGATGTTAAGTGTTCTTCATCAAAAAAAAAAAAAAAAAAAAAACATATATAATCATCATGTGTCATTCATCTCTTATTCATGGGAGAGTTTTTTTTTTTTTGACTCTATTCTCTCTCTGCTGTGTGTGACACAGGTGTCTGTGTTCAGCATGTATTATTTATATATTATATATATATATATATATATTATATTATATATATCATGGGGTTGGGTGGGGCCATTTCATATTTACTATTGTGTGTTCATTTTCAAAATTAAAAAATCATAATTATAGGCTAAAAAAAAAAAAAAATAACTAATAATAATCCTAAAAAAAATAAATACCATAAAAAAAAAAAAAAAAAAGTGTGTGTATGAGGGGAATGATACAACACACAATGACATGCATAATATTAAGAGTAATCAATAAGTAATGAAATAATGAAAAACTAAAATTAAACCAAAATAAAAAAAAATGGAACCTAAGAGCTAAAAAGTTTCCTTGTTTCAGTAGATGTCTGTGATACAGGCTACATGTGAAAAAAAACTTGTATAAAAAGTGTATTTGAAATAATAATTTATGCTAAACGGCTTCAGCGTATGTTTCTCTGCATGAAAAATAGGTGATTCATAGGAAAGGAATCAAACAAAAATGTTCTTTGCTCTTCATTTCTCAACATTCAGTAATCATTGTTATTGGAGCTTTGATGTGGCTGTTAGACACAATGTTAATATGATTTCAGAGCCATCCTATGAGAATTGATCGAGAACTCTCGTAACTTAGGGTTAAATCTGCGTTTTATGGGAAGAAAGAATTATTTAGATTTTAAATGGTTGCGGTTTCACATTTGTCCCTCAAGGTTACTTTTCCAAAGCACGCAGCTATTGAGTGGCAAGGGTGTAGCACATGTCAGGTTTATTGCAGTAATGTGATCTGGGCAAAGGCAGGCACCATAAAAAAACAGCGATAAGACTGGAACCCAGGTGAGCCGAAGGCTTTGATTGGTTACAGAGACTCGCTCCACTTCCTGGTCTCAGTCTAGTCCCCAGGGAGCCTCCACCGTCAGCTTCACCATCCCTCAGCTCTCCAACTGTCCGGTAAGTTCCCGGAACCGACGGCTCTGCTCTGTGTTCTGCTTCCATATATATTTTTTTTTTCATCCCGATCATGGCCATTACCAACCAACCAGGCCAGTACCAAGCCTCTGAATTCCAGACGGGCCTGTTGGACATCTGCGATGACTGCGGGACCTGTAAATATTCTCTCTTTGTTGTTTTTTAGTTAAGCCTGCATTCGCATGAAAGATTTGGTGTGTATTTTTTTCATTAATATGCATGTGCCCCCCTGCCCCAGGCTGCTATGGTCTGTTTTGCCACCTGTGCCTGGGCTGCTCAATCGCCAGTGACATGGATGAGTGCTGCCTGTGTGGGACGACTATGGCAATCCGCAGTGTCTACCGGACCAGATACAACATCAGAGTAGGTTTTCCGGGGCGCTGTAATCTTAGGGGACTCCGAGTCTGATTATTGCACCCGTGCAGGTGTAACTGCAGGACAGGTGCGACGAGTTAATGCCGATTTAGTCCCAGACTTTTATTTCTGCTCCCGACCCCTCATCGCTGGTTTTTGTGGAAGTATTCAGATCCCTTACTAAAGTAAAAGTAATATTAGGTGCATGTACAAATACTCCATCACAGGTAAAAAGTCCTTCATTCAAAACCCCACTTTAGGTAGATAAGTATTACCAGCAGTGTGTACTTGAGGGTATCAAAAGTAAAAGTGCTCATTCAGCAGGAAAATGCCTCTAGTAACAAAGTCTCTGCGGTAGATCGTAACCCTCCACCCCAACCCGACATGAAACCAGGTGAACCGGGGCGTGCCCCCTTAACAGCGACTCTCTTATCCTTCTAGGGGTCACTGCTCAGCGATTTCCTGGCGTTCACCTTCTGTCCCTTCTGCGCCGCCTGCCAGCTGAAGAGGGACATTGACCTCAGGAAGGAGCAGCGAATCTTCTGAGCGGGTAAGACTCTTGGGAGCACACCTGTCACATATGCCGTCGTCTCATGATGGCTCAGGGGTTGAGGGAGGAAGTTAGGAAAGTCATGTTTTACTTTGTGCCCCCCCTTTAGATGCCATTGTGATACCAGAGGCGTTGTAAATCTGCTGGATTACTGCACCACGGAAGCAACCTATTCTCTATCTTATGCATTTCGATTGTTGATTAAACCGTATATCGGATATTACAGCCATTTTAACATTTTAACAATGTTGACTATCCTTGGTTTTTTTTTTTTGTTAAACATTAGTGAGCCTTGACACACCTCAATGGTGGAGAGCAGCGTGATGATTTACTGCTGCAATAAAATCAAATTTTGCCTGCGCTTTACTGAGCGGCTGACTGAATGCAGAGAGGATTGCTGTTGACCTCAATTGCGTAACATTGCCATCAGTCTTGTTTGCGGAAATGAACACGGCAACGTAACACCAGTCTGAATCTCAACTGCAGGTATGTTTTATATATGTAGAAAACAACAGATTTATACACAGCTTCACCTTCAGGAATCACCTAAGGGGTGGAAAATATGCATTAAAATTGACCTTGATGTACTTGTGATCTGGATACTAAATGGTTGTAATGTTTTTAAAGGTGTACCTTTAATAATGATTATAAAAAAAACAATTTGAAACTGTACAGGTAGTCCCTGTTTATTTCCTCTACTCAACAGCGAAACCGAAAACTGCTTTTTTTTTCTTTTTTCTTTTTATTAGCCACACTAGCAGCACAGCTCTTGGGTCACGGATTAATCTGTCCAGCGGTCCATAAAACGTCTGGGGAAAAAAAACCCAAAAAACTGCTTCTCCAAGTTGACGGCTTAGAAATCGCTTTCTGCCCACAAACGGCAGCCGAAACCTGAAGATGTTCAGTTGGCACGGACATAAGAGAGAGAAAAAGCAGAAAACCTTCATTTTCTGAATGCAGCATTGTCATTTGGCAGTTTTCTTGCTTGAATGAAAAAAAAACTTAAAACAATTATTCAATTGTTAACATGATCGCCAGATATTTTTCCAACGATCGATTCATTGACTTATTGTTGCAGCTCTAGAGGAACATTTTGCGCGGATCTTGTGACACCGGGAGGAAGAATCCCACGGACTTGAGCGGTCCTTTTTTACGTCGTCTAGCGCTGCTGGCGGGTCAAGGTTTTCACTCATCCAGTGAAATACTTCAGCGACTAACTGCTGGGTCAGAATAAAAAGTTTGTCCTGATTGAGCCGGTTCCCTGACGATGAACCCTACTGACCTGCGAGATCCTCCGACTTTTCCTCCAGCGCAACCGTCGAGTAAAAGTATCTAACCCATCAAATAATCTTATTTAAGACCCATTACCAGCCAGACTGACAGTATTCCCATCAACCTCGGTTATACCTTATGTCTACATTAAACTTAATAGTCGGATTGAGCTTGCTAAACATTAACCTGCTTGCCTTTTATCATTTTTTATTACTACAGACATTTTGAGACAGAGTTGTTGGTTATTTTCTTCTCAGATTGTAGGAAAAATGACGCTGCTAGCGTGACGAAAACATTAATAAAATTTAGTGTGAAAAAAATATTTTTGACCTTTTTTTAAAAAAATATGACTTTCCTTCATCAGTAGTTTAGTTTAATTTTGGTCTCGGAGGGGCCATGGCTCCACTTTTCAACAGTTCCCAGCTTTGCCAGTTTACCATGAAAGTTTACCCTTTTTCCGCCAGTTTCAGTTTTGACACTGGCAGCAAAACACACTGGGGTGTCTCAGCGGCCGCATTCCATTTCGCTGTGCCAGTCTCATGGCTGCGGTCTCGTAAGCAGGGGTGTGCTGGTGCACTTGAAATTCATCCAGTCATAAAGAATTTATCCAGTGAGAAAAAAGCAGTGCAGTGCAGCGGCATTGAACCTACAATTTGGTTTTAGTAGTTTTGGGTTTTTTTTTTGTTGCTCTATGACACAAAGCCATACTTGTTTGTATATTAAAACCTTTTGTTGGTTTTGTTATCTTGAGGGAACTCATTAATAATCTAATTATAAACTTACACAAGATTTGCTCTTAATGGCTATGAAATACAATTACAAATTTGTTTTAATACCTACTGTAAATGTAAATCTAGATGAAAGGTGAGGATTTGGATCATAATTGGAGACTATGAGAGTTCTGAAAGGGCAAAAATTTAACCTCGACGGAGACAAAAGGAACATCTGTAGAATTAAAAAAACCCAAAACAGAAAAGAAACGTCCTCTGACTTTAAGCTCCTGACAATTGGCAGCGTAATACAACCACCACAAAATCTGCTCCGTTTTCGGCCCAAATTGTGTTGTGCCTCTCGAGTAAGTGAATTTCTTAAAAATATTTAACAGAGAATATTAGATTTGGTCTACTGTAGCCACCCATGCTTTTTATCAAATGAACAAGGCCCAAACTACAGGAACGTACAAATAATAGCTTGAGCTTTGTTTGATATTATGCCTCCACCGTATAGATAACTGCAGCCTAACAGATGCAGCAGTAAAATACTTTCCAACAACTGGATTTAAGGGAAAAAGTTGAATGTATTGTATGTAAGTTGTATGTAACATGTATGTATTTAGCCCTGACGTCGATCCGCTGGGTTGTGTGGATCCCATTGGAATTACCAACCCTCCGGGAGCGGGCGCTGCGTTTAGCAAGTGGGTAGAGAGGCTAACACAATGCCCGTCTCAATGCCAAAACTTAGAAGACAAACTGTTCCAGCTCTCCAACCACTTCAAACTACATGAATATTTTCTGTTTCATAAGGAAAAAAATACGCTTGATTCTTCTCTCACAATCATCGAAAGAGACGTCCCAGTGGACAATAACGGGCGTTGCGGAGAAAGCTGACGGAAAAAAACAAAAAAAACAAACAAACTCAAAAAGTGTGTTTCATGTCTTTGTTGTGTGAAACACTGATTTTATGTCGTACATCAGTTCAAGGACTTTCCAAAGAAGCAGAGAACAGACATTAAAAAACATGACCATGAACGCTGAACAAACTTATCTTTGAAAATTTAATTCTCTTTGCTGAAATTTCATGAGGGAGGGCCGAGAAGGTGCACATGACGCCATGCACCATGAACCACTTGAAAGATGCTTGACTATGTTGGGTTTTTAAGAGCAAGAGAATGCGCTGGAATGCTAAAGCTTAGAACGGCCGATTGCTTGCTTCTTCCCACTTCTTTTTGACCCTATGATACGACGTGACAACTATCTGAAGGACCACATCCAGAGTCACACCCAGGGGTTACGTAATCCCTCTCCCGTGGTTACATCTATGTCAGAGACAGATCTGAAAATACTGAGAAACAGTAAACTATTTTCCCCACGGGCAAGAATGCTCTTGCAAAAAGAGAGTCCTCTCAAACTAAGTGATGGCGAATACCACAGGGTTCTCCGTGGAGGCGCTTCCATATACTGGCACTCAAGTGGTGATGTTGTTGAGCAGGATGTCAAAACCAGGGTTTTATTTAAATTTTTTTTGTTTTTTGTTTTTTTTTTTTTTGGGTGGGGTGGGGTGTGGATGTTTACTGGGTCATCTGGGCCTCCATTGCCTGTGCAGCCCACTCCGGAGCAGCCTGGCGGATCTTTTCTAGGAGGTTGTTGACTTGGAAACACAGGGACTGGATCTGCTTGTCCCAGGTAGGGAGGGGTTCCCGCGCTGCCAGAGATAAGAGGAAAAATCAGGAGATAGAACCAAAGGAAGACAAATTCACGTGTTCAGACTCTGTGTGTGACTTTGATGACAGCTCTGCCTGCTCTTTCTTTATGTTGTTTCATATCACTCCTGTTTGAAGAGACTGCCCCCTACTGGCCATATATACATACATATATACAAACACATATAATATGTAATGTGTAGGTATGTTTTTACACACACACACACACAATCACTAAAAAAAAACCACTGGCTGTGATCACTCACTCTCGAAGTGAACTATGCCATCGATCTGGTCGATGAAGCCATTCATGCGTCCTTCAGTGATCATCTGGGAAGCGATCTTCTCAGCCTAAAGTGAGAAAACAGACACTGGGATCTCCACGTTCAACATGGAAAAAACAAAACAGCTAAAACAGACCACATCTGGAAGGTAAAAAGGACATTTATCACCAGCAGAGCACGGATTTATTTTGGAGCTGGCTAATTTTTCTCCTGGAGCTGAAACCTACTTTTGAAACTATCATTTCATTGGTTCACCTGTTAATCTAACACATGCCTCACCTTTGCTGGGGGGATTTCCAGCAGCGCTCCTAGTTCTTCAAAAGTGATGTTGTTGTAGAGTTTACTAGCAGACAGCAAGTTGTGTTCGATCACGGCTCTGTCCAGGATGCTGGAACCTGTGGCAGAGGAGAGAACTACTTTAAAGGCTGAATAACACTTAGTTTTCTTTCCCTGTTCATTTAATGTAATTTATGAACAGGGAAACACAAGCTTGGAAGCAAGTTTTGTGTGTGTGTCCACAAATGTGTACTGCTCACTCAAAAATACTAGCGTGGATCATGCAAATAATGACAAAGCTCTAGTAAGTGTAGGTCATTGTGTATTCCACAGGATTCAATCCAGTCTTTTGTATTAGCGATTTTTCCAGTCTTGCAGATGTGAGAAAGTTGCAGAGCCGATATGAAGACACCAACTATATAATGACCCCAACAGGGATGTTATGTGAACTCTGAACCCCCCATCAGCTGTGTCAATTTCTCCCCCACCCCACGGATGTGGGGCTGACACTAGTGTCTTCTCTTCCAGCGGCGACAGGGCCTTGAGCTGGAAGCTTTTACCCCCCCTAGAAATCCCTCAATTAATTCTGAATCCCTAAATGAAAACAGTAGTAAGTATGCGCAAATATTTTTGTGGTGTACAGTTGAACTTCACCAATCTAAACTGTATCCAACACCAATCCTATATGTATTATATATTATGTGTGTATGTCAAGCTGTGTGAGCCCAGCTATCTCCATTCACCATCCGCTGTTGTGGCCTTCTGGTGGGGCATCAGCATTGCAGCAAACTCCTGCAGCTGGTTGCCTCTGATGATCCGGTCCAGATACATCTTCTCCAGGATGCCATAGGCCGCCAGCTGCTGGCAGCGCTCGTCCTTGAAGAGGGTGGCCAGCATACGGGACCGCTGCTGGCCTAGAACAAAAGGACATACGGTAGTCCTGGGATGAGATGTGCAGGAAAACAACTCGTGGAAGCTGCCAGATTTCTGAAAAAGGTGAACCTGAATACGTCAGCCTCGGCGGTACCTGCAGAGGCCAAGATAGTGCAGTTGAGGGCGTGTTTCAGTGCTTCCAGGCGTTCACTCTCATGGACAATTGACTTATAGGACAGCTCGTTGTATCTCTGTGCAGCTTCGATGAACTTCCTCCTGAAGTCTAGGACCCTTGCATAGCATACCTAAGAAGGGAAACAACCACAGGCGTCGTTTACTGCAAGGCTCCCACAAAGTTTCAATTACAGTAGTCGCTTGCAATTATAAACAGCAGCAACAGCAGATAAAGAGTTTTAGGCCTTGAAAACCAACTACGGGACTGGTTACCTTATAGTGTATCTGCAGCTGCTCATTTGATGACTCGTTCTGAAGCAATGAGGCTCTGTTGATGTAGGCCTCTGCCTGCACTGGATCATCGTCCTCCAGGTAGAGACGGGCAATTTTCAGGTATGTGTCCAACTTATAGTCGACATTGTATTGCCTAAGGGGAGACGAAAAAAAAAGGTATTTACAAACTTGGGATTCTGAAAAGCAGTAAAGATCAAGAAATAATTGTGAAAACAGCTTGCTTACTTCTGTCCTGTTTCCAGGGGAATACCAACTAAAACCTGGGCAGCGTTCCTCCAGTCTCCCTCCTTTTCATAAATGGTCGCTAAGTGCTGTCTAATTGAAGCTACCTGGAGACATGGACAAAACATAGTCTAATTACACACGCCAACAGCAAGACTTGAATTTAGCTGCCGAAATTTAAAAAATAAATTCTCATCAGAGCTACAAGAGAGTGCCACGGGCTCTGACCTGCTCCTCGAAGGAGATGACCCTCGGCTGAATCTTTTCCAAGGTGAAGTGATACACAGCTTTAGCTGTGGCGTCGGGCAGGTTGGGCAGATGCGTGCAGAAATCGGTGAGCAGCTGCCTCGAGATGACGAGACTGACATTCTCATTGACCACTGTGAAAGACAGGGCAAAAAATATTACGGCAAGATATCCTGTCTTTACATCTAAATGCACAAAGCGTGCAGCAAATTTTGATCGCATAAAAAGAACGTAGGCACAGCGTACTTGCTTCAACAAACGCCTTCAAGGATTCCAGCTGATCTGCGTCTGTGAAGTGAATGGCCTTCTCCAGAATCTGTCGATATCTACGAATGTTTTGACAGGTTAGAAATGACACCATTTTTTGAACTGACAGACGGAAATTTAAAAGACTGAGATTGTTAAAACGTGAAAGACACACTAACATATATTAAACCTACTACAATGGAAGCAAGAACAAAGTTTGGAAGCCAAATTTCACAGTGAAGCAGCTGCATAGGTGTTGAGTTACTGTATAAAAGCCCCGGTGTATTCCTTTATTATATAATATTCATTTATTCGATTTCACTTTAGTATTAAAATTTATATTTTTTAAATATTTGTCTTCGGTCCCAAAGTGTGAACAGTTTCACATCTATAACAAAAACACAACATTTAACCGAAAAATACTACAAAATATATATTAAATATGGCATTACAAATAAATAGCTGCAGCGCAAAAGATTAAATCACTTGCTCTCACATTAAATGCTTGAGTCTACACAGGTTCACTGAGGCCTACTCAGTACCCAAGCTCTGATTTAGCAGTTTGACAGACAGAGGAACAAAAGAGTCCTTTAATCTGCTGAGCATAGTTTGGTCTGATGTGATTTACCAAACAGAGACAACGTTCTTTGAGCATACACACTCAGAAGATGTGATTCTAGCATTTGACCCACAATCTTCAAGCTGCTGCATAGATGTAGGGTCAGTCTAGCTTGAAGTGGAAATGAGAGACAGCTGTACCATGTACAGATTTCATATTGAAAAAACACCATGTATCATTGATAATATACAAATGATAACATAAGTTTCTGTGTGTGTTCTCTCCCAATGGCCTCAGTCGCCAAAGAGAGTAAATATGTTGTTGTCCCTTGCAACAGTTATAATCTTCACTCACACGCCCAGATAAAGCAATGGCTACACAGATGCCTAAATATTTACAGGAGGAAACTGGTTCAGTCTGTGTGCTAGGGACACTGGTAGGAGTTCCCCAGAAAAATTAAAATCACCTGTGTATGGCAATGTTGCTAAAAACTTAGCAACATTTATCTACTCTCCTCCACAGAAGGGAGGAGTTTACTGTGTAACTATTCAAAGAGATAAGACGCGCATGCGTACACACACACACACACAGGAACTGTTCCATCACAGCTGCAGTGCTAGAGGATGTTTTGTTTCATCCCTGAAGGTCAGGTTGAATGTTCTCAATGGTACAGTGGACAATCAGTGCATTCCATAGATAGTACAACCACAGAATAAAAAAAAAAGGTGAATAGTATTAAAATATTCCATTGCGTGGCCTAACAAATACAACACTGTTGTATCATATATGTCTTCGGCATATATGTATCTGGAGTATCACTTTCATAATCATCTGTACAAAGTGTGAGGAGTAGGGCTGAGCTCACACGACCCTGGGGTGCTCCTGAGTCTGAAACGATGGAAGTTGATCATGTCTGATGAACTCCTACCACTGAATCAGATGAGGAGAAAATAAGAGCAAATTGAAACGTGTCGACTTTAAAGTAATAATAAATAAAAGAGCTCTGGTTTAGATTTAGTTCTGCGTAAATGCTTCATATTAAGTTTATCAATGTTACTGCTGCATTCTGTGCCAGGCTTTCTAGCTTGACTTATTCTATGTGGTGTATGTCCACGTTCCGCTGCAGCCATAATGATGTCCTGGGCGTTCACTTGTTCATCACAGTCGACCACCTGCACCTTCTGGCGCAGGTGAGGAACATGCAGCTGCAGCACGCCGCAGACAAGGTCGACGGGGTCCCGGACTCCCTTTATTTACCAGCTGCGAAATTCTTGATCAATGCTAATTCGAGAGTAGAAGTTTATCAACGGGTGACTAGCCCAGAATTCCGACTCCCTCAAAGCCATGTTGTGTTAAACATCAGCTGTTTAGTTAGAAAACAGAAGCCTCTAGATGCAATCGTGATAAACTGCAACAGTAACGTTAAAGCTAGACTGGGCGATATTATGGGCTGTTACAGTGTATTACAGGTAGTGTCCGTTAACCTAACGTTAACCCATTAGTAAGGCTAATGTGGCTAGCTAATGTTAGCTTAGCTGAGTCTATCGCAGCCATCCCTCCGCCGCCCACCGTAGCGCAAACATCGAAATTCAAGCGTCTGCGTGTTGCTTAACGCGCAGTGCGTCGTTTCATAATTTCTGTTACATACTTGGCAGCGAGATCTTTGTGAGATCCGCTGGAATTCATCAGCTGTGCGAGCTCCTGCCTCACTTCGGTCGCCATTGTCGCCGGCGGAGTGTCAACAAACGGCGGCTTCCTCCGCTGAGGAAGCGGGGACGCGCGCCATCCGGCCGGGAGCGCGCGTCCCGGAGGATACTGGAAAGGACAAATAAAAACTGACCAAAACTTATTTTCTAAATAAAGTAGTTCACGTCAACATCATCAAAGCGTAAAAAAAACACTATTAGTGTGGTTTATGTTACATATGATATTAAATGTATGTGTCAAGATGTGGTGGGTGTATTGAATTTGTATGGCAAAGACCAATTAATATCTTCGATTAACTGTTTACAAAAAAAAAAAACTGTCCTCTAGCGGTGATCTTTATCTGTACAGTTTATTTCAAAAAGGTTTATTGTCGCATGTAGAATCAGTGACATCTAGACCCCTTAGAAATGTTTATTTGTTTAAGTTCTTTATTCGGTTCTTTAAACCCAATATGACTTCTCATTAAACTGGCACAGAACTTCTGGGAGAGCTTTTCAAACAGCAGCAAATTCATCATGAGTTTGTTGTTTGTAAGTATACAAATGCACATTATAGCTAGATAGAAGCTTTTAATCATTTACTCGAATCCTCTCATTTGTGTCCGGGTTTTAATTTAATATTTTCTCTTTTTATTTTACTGTAATAAACTTGATATACTTATAAATAAAGTGTAAGCTAATTAGATAAAGTCTAAACATAGACTCATAGCTATGCCGTGTCGTGAGTATACCCTGTACAATGGTGCCATACAATTTAATATAATTTTTCACCACATAACATCATCAAACAGATTGATATATAACGGATGTGAAACATAATGTGATAGATAAAAAGCCGCTCGGCTTGTAAAAAAATACTGTGGATAATTGAAAAACAAACGAACAAATAAAATCAGGTTTTAATAAACATCTTTTATCCAGTTTTTAAATACATTAAGTCTGTTCGCGAAGTTGTCGCTGCGCCTTTAAATACTACGTGTCTGTGACGTAGCGCGCGGAGGGCGTGGCCGGCCTGTGAAATGTCAGGGAGGAATGGCGCTCGGCGCGGTATTTTGAACAATCGCCTTCTCCTTTCCCCGTTTTGTCTGGAAACGTTGCCCAGCGGGAGAAATCTCCGGTAAGCTCGGCCGCCCGCCCGCCGCCCCGCTCCGGCGCTCACCTCGCCGGATCCGGCGGAAAAGCCGCGCACTTGAGAATGTGTTCAAAGTGTTGAGGTATAATGTTGTAGCTAGCTAGCTCGGGTTAGCAAGCTCAGCAAGTTTGCTAGTACAGTTGTCCTGCTCGCTGAGCTGGTGGTTTGATGAGGTTCGTGATGATGATGATGATGATGGTGATGATGATGATGATGAGGCTAAGGTTAGGCTCCACGGAAGAGCACGGGGGGGGGCAGGATATTCCCTGCGACCGATCGCCTGCATTATTCTAAGGCTCTGAGACAAAGTTCTGGTGTGTACTATCACAGATAACTGAATAAACATAGGTGGAACTGTCCGCTCGCTGCAAATGAGGAGTAAACGCTAAGTTAGCTGGACGCTGACAGTTGTTTTGACGGGACTTCTGCCCGATAACTGCTCCCTGTGTGTGTGGGTGTCAGTGTGCGTGGGTGTTTGTCTGAGTGTGTGTCTGTCATAAACTGTAACAGCTCGATGTAGCTGTTCCCTTCGCTGTTTTTCGTGTTACTTAGCTCCGAAGTCGCGACCGTATCTGGCGGCTCCCCGGGGTTTCGCGTCCCTCCTGGGTCAAACATCGGACCCGGCTCGACGTGCACCAGCTAAAATGTGTCATCTCTGACCGGTTAGGCCGCGCTAACTTGAACCGCGGCCCCGAAACGGGGGGTTAAACGCGCCGCTAGGTGAGTGTGGAGGTGCAGCTGTTAAGTGTTGCATTAATGTTGTGACCCGGGTGGACATCTGGACTGACAAGGAGGACCTCTCGGACGCTAGCGCCGTTTAGGTCGTCAAGAGTTTGTCCGCTCGCCGGTAGCCGGTGGCCCACGGTGGCCGGCGCCTGTCACCCACCGCCCCCGCCGGGAGCGCTCCGGTTTGCGGGTAAGTGTCGTAGCGCCCGGTGTGTCACGGCGCCGAGAGGCATTACCTCATCCTGTAACAGCTCGGCGTTAGCCGCCGAGCTAACGGAGCTGATGACGAGGTAAAAATGGCGGATCTTTCGAAATCCAACCCCGGCCTGAAATAGTAAGGCAGCCAGCGAGCAGCCCGGCGCTTTCTCCTCACCCTTTCACCGGGGTGGGTCGCCGGAGTGTGAGCGTGTGTGTGGGGGTGGGGGTGCGTTTTTGGTTTGGTTTTCCTTTTGTTTTGTTTTTTACATGAATGAGTGCACAGCCCAGCACAGTTTCTCTTTGTCGCTTTCATCTGGGAGACGTGAAAACAGTGTGAGCATTTAGCTGTGTGTGTGTGTGTGTGTGTGTGTGTGTGTGTGTGTGTGTGTTAGGGTCCGTACGTGCGTTTTCGGGGGATTAGTGTCGAGCAGATCACAGCAGGACAACGATGCGCCTGAGATGATCGCTGCGGCCTAGCTAACCCGGCATCAGCTGTCAGCTCCTGTCAAAACGTCCAGAACTCAGACATGACTCATGCACACCTCTGTCATAATGAAACCTGGACAAAACTAATGTGCAGGTATCAGACCGGGCTTTTTTTGGCTGCGAAGACAGCTAACTCGCTAGCTTTTTAATTTCTTTTCCTTGCAAAGCCTTTTGCAAACAGACTGCGTTAATGTCTAAGTATGTGCATTTAATAATCATATAGAACAATGCATCTAAAATGACTAAATACCTTTTTATAGTAAATCTTTTGCTGTTGTTATTAAATGCATCAAGTGTATGTTAAACAGACATATTCTCAGAGTTTTGACTGTGATATAAACTGTTTGGCTACTTGTTTAGGCACATCTGCGCAGTCTAATGCAGTCCAATACAAAGTCTCCCTTTTTTGACACTGTTATAGAAACATTAATTTAAATTCAAAGTCCAGAACTGAGATCTTTAGTGCCTGGCTGATTTAAGATGGATCCCTTTTTTTTCTCTCACAATTATAGTTGAGAAATCCCCTGAGCAGGACATCTCACAGCTGAAAAATAAACTTGGTACTATGTTATAACAATATGTATCCAAAATATTAACATTGGTATCGGCTTCAAAAATGTGTCAGGCTGTAGAAGTCAGAGCTTGTGATGGGGTTATACTGGAACGCTTTATACTGAGAAGTATTTCTAGTGTTCTGTTCTATATGGACAAAGAAAATCAAAAGCCTCCCCTCAATTGCCTGTCGTCCAGTACAGCGCCACTTACAGCTATGAGCTCAGCAGTTAACATGTAGTTGTAGTCAAATTTAAACATTTACAAAAATGTCATCTAAAAACCGATAATTATAAAGATCTTGAACTAGGAATTTATGGCAGAGTTACATTAGACTGCACAGGTGTACCTTATATATTGGACATTGTGCGTATTATCTGCATTGTGTGCTGTGATGCAATTTCTGCAGGGTTTTGTCTAGAAACATATTTATCACATGAATATATTTCTTAAGAGACTTCAGGTCCATTTGCTGCAATTTATATGTGTTCAAATGAAAAATGTGAACAGCTTTTCTATATTTCACAGTGACAATGAAAAATAACTGCAATTCTCTTACAGGTTTAACAGAAAGCTGAGACTTTGCAAGCATGGATGTGGTGTCACCAGAGCTGAACAGCCTCCTTCCCGATGAGATCATGGACACCGAGGCCATAGAGGACGTTGCCCAGCCCCAGCCCGAGGCCGGAGCGGTCCAGCCAGAGCCCTGTGACGACACGGCAGTCCCGATGGAAACGGACGCGCCTGTTGCTTCAGAAAACCTGAGCATGTGCTCGGACGCCGCTTCGGCCGAACCCGCTCGGGATCTGATCACCCCCGTGGCAACAGACTCTACGCTCAGCGTCAGCCCGGCGAGTCAGCTCGCAATCTCAATTTCCAGTTCGTCATCACCCCTCCTTGCCCTCAAACCCGCCCTGGCTACTTCCACGGCCACCACCAAAACGACAGACAGCGTGACTGGGACGAGCGTCACCACGAGTGGGCTCCAGAAGCTCACGGCTCCGTTCACCATCTCTCCAGCAAACCACCAGATCATTCTCAACAAGGTAGCCTCATCTCAAGCCACGGAAGCGGCAAAGTCCGCAGGTACCCCACCCCAGGTCATCAAGCAGGAGGGGCAAAAACTCTTGGTCACGGCGATAGGGAAGTCAGGGCAACCCATAGTGCTGCAGTTACCCCATACAGGCAGCAAGCCTGGCGTTTCACAGGTTGTGGGGGACGGCAAGTCGCAAGCTCAGCAGTTCAAGGTGGTGACCATCGGCGGGAGGTCGGATCTGAAGCCCGTGGTGGGCAGTGCCGGCAACCAGGTGACCACATTACAGGCCCAGCAGCTGAAGGCTGTACAGGTAACGTACAGTTCAGTCTTGGGTAAACAAAAGACGAGTCAGCAGAGGTCTTTAGTTACAGTTACCTCAGCAAGGAAAGTAGATCAGACACTACTATCTAATTTTACCCGGTCTTACCTCGGTTATTTTTTCCAGCCCTAGTACCGAAAAAAAAAAGGTCACGTGGCTTGTTAAGCGAGAGGAAGTTAAACTATGTGTTTGGAGGATGAAGATGAAGCCAACTTTTTGTTTACATTTTTAACTTGTGGCTTGACCTGCAGAGTTAAAGTGTTTTGAACGAGATGACAACCTTGCTTGGTCAAAAGACAAAAGCATCTAGAATGTGATGGACACTTGCACAAATCTGTGCAGAGACAGACAGAGCAACAATGCAGATTTTGTCCGAGCATGAACCTGAGAATTTGTTAAAAAATTAAAAAATTAAAAAAATTATCAAGTAAATTAAAGCCAGTACCTAATACTAAGCACTACATTATGAACTTTGCTTGCTAATATTATTTAACATTAAAAATTGGAGGATGTAAAGCTCAATTAAATCTTCATGGACCATCACACAGGCCTTGGATGTGAACACATGTTCTCTAAATTGGACGACTTGTTAGACAGAAGAACCAGTTATGCATAGGCGCTGCCAGGAATCAGTGTGTCATTCAGTGGATTAAGCAGCTGTTGGCTGGATGTGCCCAGTTGACATTAATTAGGTATAGCGGAAAACCTCCGTCACATCTTCCCCAGGGCCGAAGGCGATGTCCTCAAATGTATTATTTTGTCCAATTGCTCAATCGACCAATACGCAAAATCGCTGCAACTCTATTAGGGAACGTGTCACATGGAAAAAATTGAAACAAAATAAACAAGAACATGTCAGTAGCAGGAATTTGACTTTCATCAAGATTTCACCTGGGGGGGTTAAAAAAACGCCCATCAGTTCCTCCGACTGTCTCCACAGATTGCAAAGAAAACACCAGCGTCCTCGGCTGCACCGATCAAGTTCATCATCACGAAAACTGTCAACAGCAAAGGCCTGAGTCCTCAGACGTCTGTTCCCCCCGTCATCGCCGGTAAGCGTACTGGAATAACTACTGAGTGATAATTGTACACCACAGATTTTTTGTTTGTTTGTTTGTTTGTTTTTTTTTCCTTTCATAGTTAAGTACTCAAATGTCAGGTTTGTGTTCTGTTTCTGATGTAGTTAGGCCGAACTTTTCCCAAACCCCCGTGTCCCGTTTTCCCACAGGACGGGTCCTGACGCAGAGCTCTCCAGTGATGCCCCCGAGGACCATCGCTCTCTCCGAACCCCACAACACTAGCATACAGAGCGTCCCCGGGAAAAAGATTGCCATCTCGCCTCTCAAGACTCCCAGCAAGGTGAGCTTTACACACTGTTTCTCTCCTTTTTTTTTTTTTTTTGGGGGGGTTTGTTTGTTTGTTTGTTTGTTTGTTTGTTTTTTTTTTTTTTTCTTTTTTTTCCCCGGGACAGTGGTGCAGTTTAATTAAGCCACGGGAGCCTAAAGCTGCCGTGGCGGTGGCGTTCCAGCGGACAAGTTTAAGATGATTAAAGCGTTTTCACTTGTTAAAGCAGTAAGCACACAGGTGTGATTAATTACCTCGATGGTACCGCATGCGAGAGTGTCTGTGAACAATGTGGTGGGCCTGGCACACCTACATGGAACAGGGGTGTCATTAATTTTACTATATGCACCTGTGTTTCACAAATCAAGAGATCCGCTGTGAGAAAGGAACACTCAACATTTACTCTTTATTGTCTGACAACTACATTGTCGGTCACTTCCAGCTTCATGCAGTGAAACACCCAAATTTAAGGAGGTTGTTAGTTGATACGTGCTTAAGCAGAATGTTCATTTTCTTGCGAGAGTATTAACAAGATATCACATCTGTTTAGCGTTGGATGAGGTGAATACTTGGACCGATCGTACTGTCCTCGTCTCGTCCCTGCCAGGTGACAGTGGTGTCCGTGGCGTCCCCGACGTCCAACGCCTCCCAGAAGTCTGTAGCGCTGCCCGTCAACGTGGCCCTCGGCCAGCAGATCCTCACGGTCCAACAGTCCACGCCAGCATCGCCTGTCAAGGTGGCCACCAGCCAAACCACAGCGCAGGTTAGGCCATTGACTGTCAGGGACAGATGAGCTGTTCTATGTCTGTAAAAGATGCAAGCTGTGATGCAAGATAAGTTTGATCAAAAAAATTATAATGATAAAAAAACACCAAAAGTTTTCATAATTAATGAATCTTTTTTGGTAAATTTACAAGAGAAAAATACAATTTCTCCTGCCTGTTAAATGCAAATATTTGCTGCTTTTCTTTGTTATCCAAGATATCAAACTGAATTTTTAAAAAAAAAGGGGGGGAATGAGAATATGTATGCTTGAACTTTGTGAAACTTAGATTGGGAGTTTTTACTGTTTTTGAGATATTTTACAGACCAAGTGATCAAATGATAATGAAAATAATTCTAAGTGTGTTTTTATAATAAGGTTTTATAACTTAAAAAAAAATGGTAAAAAGACCTTGAATTTTGCCTCTGGGCTCTCTGTTTTTAAATTATATTACATGTAATCAAACTTCTCCAAAGTATTTATTTTTTGCATTCAAACTGGTGTTATTAAGACCAGATGTTGTTCTGTATCAGGTTCCTCCTCCTCAGGACCAACTTTTGTTGTTGCTCCTTACCTTCCTCAATCAAAGACAGTTGGGAACAATTTGATTTAAGGGGCTTTTGTTCTTCGCAGCCGACTGGTCGTTCTGCCGTATTTTCTGTTTTATAATCGTGGTTGGGGGAGGCAGCGCCCGCTAAGCCAGGATTAGTTTTCTTTTATGACCACTCGCTAAAGGCTCTTTGCCTCATGTGCTTCTTTGCCCAGACAAGTTAGAGGTAAAAGGTGGTAAAGGTGTGCTACACCCCCCCCCCCCAATTTTATTTTCAGAATATTAAACCCGTGCAGTCTGTGGCTGTGGGAGGGGTTGGCGGCTCCCAGTTCAAGACCATCATCCCGCTGGCTACCCAGCCAAACGTGCAGCAGATCCAGGTGCCGGGGAGCAGGTTTCACTACGTCCGCCTCGTCACAGCGACCACAGCGAGCGGCACAGGACAGCCCAGCGGTCCCAGCACCAGTTCCATACAGACAGGTAACTCCCAAACGCACCTTTTCATACCTGAATTTGTCTGGTGCTGAGCCCAGGTGGCACCTAGTGTTGTTGTAGCAAAGGCACATTTAGAAGCGCCTCTGGTGACTTATGACGTTTAACATACCACAGCTAAACCTATGGTGGTCAGCACGGGAGCAGTGAGGATGTCCGTCCCCATCGTCCCTGCGCAGACCATGAAACAGGTAACCTCTTTTGTTTTTTTCCTGCGCATGTCAACAATGTTTACTCGGATAGAGCTCTCTGCAATGCATCCTTCTGAGCTGCACTCACAGACACCCCCCCCCCCCCCAAGGTGGCGCCAAAGCCCCTGACACCAGCAGCGCAGGTGGTTACCACCACTCAAACCCAGCAGCGCCTGATCATGCCCGCAACCCCACTGCCCCAGATCCAGCCCAACTTCACCAACCTCCCCCCAGGCACCGTCCTGGCGCCGGCTCCTGGGGGCGGCAACGTGGGCTATGCCGTCGTGCCAGCGCAATACGTTACCCAGGTCAGTGAGGTTCCTTTTAGCACAATGTTGTCCTCTTTATGAACACTCCTCTTAGACATGCATGTGTTGAGCCTTCTCTCCGTCGTGCTCCGTTTCCTCCTGTAGCTCCAGCAGTCACCGTTTGTGACCCTCGCAAGCAGCTCCGGTTTCCCGGCGCCCACTAGCATCCAGACTCAGGCCCGATTACCGCTTAATGGGTAAGAGGGGACATTCATTTTCTTATTTATTGTTCAGACAGACCAATTGAATAATTTATCATTTATTTAAAATACTGTTTATAGGACTAGAGGATGCAACCAAACAATTTGTGCTTAATGGGTAATAAACCCTAACACGCCCAGCTAGAGATCTTGAGATCTTGCTTCCGAATGTCAAATTTGAAAGTAATTATTCTTTTTAATAACCAATTATTCATTGATTTCTATTAAGGTTATTGCTTGAGCTGTACTTAAGAAATTGTAAATGAAATCAGTTTTGAAATCATGAAATCATGACACGGGGGGCACCTCACGGTAACAGTAAATCATTTATAGTATTTCAACATTAAGGTTTAGTTAATTTTTTTTAACTCTGCCAGTTGACTGCTTCAATGTGCCATGATTTCAGTTTAATCTTTAACTAGTTTTTTCCGTCTGCTCGCAGCTTGTCAACAGCTGAAACGACCTCAAGGCCTCGGAAACCGTGCAATTGCACCAAGTCACAGTGTCTCAAACTGTAAGTATGTCTTTCAATGAGGTTTTTTCTATTGGGTTTTACAGAAGGGTGCAGATGAGGCTTGACCTTAATAACATATGTGGGTCGTAATATTTCTAATTAGAGCTGAAACGATTGGTTTATGGACAAAAAAAATTATTGGATAAAGTCTTTTTGATGTTTTTTCCTTCTCTAGTTTTTATAAGATTAACCTGATTGAGTATTTGACTTGGTCAGAAAAGCAATTTTGCATTTACCAACTTGGGGGTTTGGGAAACTGTGATGTTGTACAGTTTTTAGTTTATTCCTGACATCTTATGACACCAAAAGATTAATTTTGAATAATAATAATTAAAAAAAAACAGATTAATCAGTGACAGAAATAATCATTAGCTGCAGCCATATTTCTATTACTCAATTAATTACTTGCAAAAATGGTCTTACAAAAGGTGAGAGGCCACTTCTGTTTGGAGGGCAGTATGACGTTGGCTGCTAACTAACAGAATAATCCGGGTAGTTTTATTAAGCGTGTCTCCATTTCTCTTCCTCCAGATACTGTGACTGCTTTGCGAACGGAGAGTTCTGCAATAACTGTAACTGCAATAACTGCTTCAATAACCTAGAACATGAAACGGAACGTCTGAAAGCCATAAAGGTAAGGTGGAAGTGCAGTGCGTGCAAGTTGTTCCATCAGAGCTGATTTGAAGTCGGATGGATGAACTGAGGTGAGAATGTGTCATTTTATTTTCGCAGACGTGCCTGGACCGGAACCCAGAGGCCTTCAAGCCCAAGATCGGTAAAGGCAAAGAGGGAGAGTCCGACCGTCGGCACAGCAAAGGCTGCAACTGCAAACGGTCGGGCTGTCTGAAGAACTACTGCGAGTGCTATGAGGTGGGTTTTCCCTTGATGCATCGTATGCAGGAACTGTTAAATGGAACAAAATTTCGCCTCCTTCGCCTCTTAACATGGATATGTTTCTTTTCATTTCGACCCGAAGGCAAAGATCATGTGCTCGTCTATTTGTAAATGCATTGGCTGCAAGAACTTCGAGGAGAGCCCGGAGAGGAAGACGCTGATGCACTTGGCTGATGCAGCGGAAGTGAGGGTGCAGCAGCAGACGGCAGCCAAGACCAAGCTGTCCTCGCAGATCTCAGACCTGCTCATGCGAACGACACCCGTCATTTCGAGCGGAGGCGGGAGGTACTGTAGTAGACTTTCCCCCCACGGCAACAGTTACCAAGCTGCAGCAGAGATTGGATCGAAACGACCGCACCCATTGTTGTTGTTTGTGTAAAAAAAAAAAAATCCTTGCCAAATGGATGCCGGATTTTGCCCCTTAAATCTCCAGGAAGGCAGTGATTTCACCAACTTTCTGTCTGCATAGGGTGTAAGATGTTAAATGGCGCACTGCTTTGAAATGCAGTCAGGGAGAAGTGGTTGAAAGAGAAACTGTGATAAGTATGGGGGGAAAAAAAAGAACAAAAAATCTGACCGTAAACGGTTAAAGTGAACCAGGTGCAGATCTGTCACCTAAGGCCAAGTGTTGACTCCAAAGAGATGGATGGGGTCAACTTTGGGGTTTTAATTCGTCTTGTGGTTCATGCCTTTCCTTATTATTATTAAAAATTTTTATAAGCATTTAAACATTATTTCAAACTTTTTTTTTTCTCCATCAGATTTTTACAGTTACATGGAAATGTAACACGTCCGTCACGGTTATAAAATTGGAGTGCACCACAGAGTGTCTCTCCTGCTCCTGCGTGAACAAACAGGAAGTGCAAGAGACAAACGAGTCGCTCGGTCCTCCATCTCCATCATGGGTAGTTTTGTCGTTAGTTTGAAGTAAACGGTATTTTGTAGAAGTTTTGGAACCTTTGATGTTGTTCCTGCAAAAAAAATAATAAAAATAGAGTTGATGCGGATGATTCTCAACTGACAATTAAAGTCATCACAGCTCGGAGGCTAGTCCTGATGTTTATTCCTTCTAAGGCCCTATGTTTTTCTTTCTTTGTCCCCCGCAGGCTGCCGTACACGTTCGTGACGAAGGAGGTGCTCGAGGCCACGTGCGAATGTCTGCTGGAACAGGCCAAAAAGTCAGAACAGACTCACCAGCCTCAGGCCGAGGCAGAGAGGATGATCCTGGAGGAGTTCGGACACTGCCTCATGAGGATCATCAGCTCGGCGGGGAAAGCAAAGGCGGACTGTGCCTCCATCAACTGCTAGGCCAGGTGCTTTTGGGGGGTGGTGGGCTGGGGGGTGGCGACAACCCCTGAACCCTGGCACGGTACAGCCCTTTGCTCCATTCACACGCTGGCCCTAAGGGCAAACGGAAAGAGCAAACCGCCCCCGAGGGGATCGGCCCCTCAGAACTTTTGAACTGCGCTCATTGGCCCGGCAGCGATGGACAGAGAGTGACTGAGCAGGGTAGCGCTGAGCAGGAGCCTAAACATCTCTACACTTTACTTTCCCTTGAAGGGCCCCATCGGCGCTCTTCTCTCCAAGCCTCTGTTCTTATGTTTCTCTTCTGTTTTTCTTTCATTCTTCCCCCTTTTGAGTTTTTTGTTCGTTTTTTTTTTTTTTGAAAATAATGCCCGTAATTTTTATGTAATCAGTCCAGTTGTGCTTATAGTAGACAGACAGAGAGAACATGTATCTTTTTTGATATTTATTTTCAGAAGTATTTGTTTTCATTGTGAGCGCTGATTATTATCTGGCTTATAGTGCTGCAAACTGTTAATTATTAACCACGGCTAGGCTGAATTGTTTTCTATTAAAAAAAAACGAGTAGAGGCAATGTTGGGGTTTAACCTAAATGCAATTGTAAGATGAGTGCGCGCACACACGTAATGCATTAAAGTGCGCGTCCAGACAGACACACACACACGTGGAGGCAGCGCTGCTCAGAATAGCTGGCTAGATTGGCAGAGGTACAGGTTCCTTCCGGTGCTGTTTTCTGTGTTATTAGCCTCAAGCTGAGTGTATGTTTAAAACAAAACAAAAAAAAAAGCCCACCATTGAATGGGGGGGGTTGTCAAAGTGCTGTTCCTGGCGCTTGTTCCCCGACTGGGACCGAGCGTCGGTTACCTGAACCGTCCACGGCTCCTCTGACCGGAGGAAAAAAACATTGTATGAGCAGGACGAGCACAGGAGAGATGGATAACATTAAAAAAAAAAACAAAAAAAAAACAAAACCCGGCTGCACTTCATTTTCTTTTTGCCTCTTCCAGACTCCTGGTGTCGCGTTTGCTGGTTCTGCCTGTAAACTCTGGTCGGACTGTCCAACGGGGCTGCAACTAATGGTCGTTCTCATGTTTGATTGATTGTTTTGTTTATAACACGTCAGAAAACAGGTAAAAATGCAGCATCTTCTAACGTTATGTCAGACAGACACTCCAAAACCCAAAGATGTTCCGTTCAAAAAGGTATAAAATGGAGGAAAAGGATCAAATCCTCGTTATATGAGAAGCCAGAACCAGAAAATGTGGATCGACGAATGTATCAATCAACTAATCAGTGCAGCTCTGGCAACAACATTTGAAACTTTCCAAAACTGTTAATCTGATGTCAAAATTCACTTCAGGCTGTGGTGATTGAACTTCTCTCTGGCTTTTTTTTTTTTTTTTTTTTTCCTGTCATTGCAGTTTTAGTGACAATATTTTTTTTATTTTTTTTTTTTTTTTTTTTTAAGTGCAACACTATAAATGCCTGAAAAAGTTCACTATATCCCCGTTGTTTTTTTGTTTGTTTTTTGGGTGCCATTGTTACTGTTTTTTTAGTCTCACATTGTGTTTTTGCTGTTAAAATGTGTCACATCTGATGTGGGAGGAGGATTAAAAAAAGTGTTTTTCAGAGTCAGGCGATGTTGCAGGAAGTAGACAAAAGTTCACATTTTAGACCTGAAACTCCTCGAGCTTTGTCAGTGACGAGTTTCCTTCTTCATGGTGTCTTTTGTGTGACGGATGCAGCGGGTTCTGCTGAGTTCTCTCTGTCCCCTACAAGGCCGTAACGGGTTCTGTGTCAAAATCGGAGGTTACCCGTGGCGTTTCTCACCGCTGACGGCGATGAGGAGCAGTGTCTTCAACTTCCTGTCTCGAATTCCAACTACGTCACCAGAACCTGAACGTGGAGCTTCGTAGAGGCGGATTTAACAAATGGCTGTTGTGTTGTCAGGGGATTGACACAGGTGTAGAGGTGTTCCCAATAAAGTGGTCACCGAGTGTCATCACAGGTACCTTTAACGTATGAAATCAGTCACTGACATCAGAGAAGAGACCATTTGCTTGTTTTTTTTTTTCTCCTCACAATATCAATCTGTGTTCAACTCGCCGCTTCTTCAAATACAAGTTATATTCTTTAAGTACATTGCATAAAATCAACTCACCAAAATCCACTTTCATCAACATAAAACATCACCAGAACTGAAGGTGAACTCTGAGTAGGGCAGCCTGATTTTTGTTTCTGTCTGCTAATGCGCTCGAAGCCTCAGTTTTTGCATTTGAAATATGCAAAATAATGCACAACTACCACACAGTTGAGACCCATTCTTCGTAATGATGTAATGCTCGCTGGTGTAGTTTTGTCTTCCACACAGGTTGATTTAATTTTGAGTGCTCCTCGCGGTATTTCAGATTACTTAAACCAAGCACCCCCCCCTCTTCGACGACACGTTTAACGACAGATACGTGCTGAGCTGTGCAGCAGTGGCTGGACCAACCACCAGGACTTTTAATAGTAATTAAACTATACATTTTTTTAAATGAGAATGTGTCTGTCTGCCTTTAATGTAATGAGACATCTTTTTTTTGCCATGTATAAAAACAATGACAGGAAAAAGACAAACTAGTCACTACTAGTTCCCCTTCAATGTGTATAATTGTGAGACAGAGGCACTGTAATGTAGCACATGACGCCCAGGGAGCGGCGGTAACGGGCACGGAGCTGGAAATGATCCAAGAGAAGAAGAAGAAGAAGAAGAAGAAGAAAGCGGAAGCGGAAGTCACAGGTGGAGGTGGAGGCTGGTGTGGTAGAGGAGCAGTAGCGAGACAGAGGACTACAGGAAAATGTAAGTTTTGAGGGGGGTTAGTAAAGATACGGACAGTTAAATATTACCTACAAGCTTTAAATATACACATTTTGTCTATATTAAATAAATCCAGTCGTTTTGGCTAGCTAGCAAGCTCTCTTCTCTATTTTGAACATGGTTTTTTTTAACGAGATTCGTTCAGTAACGTGAGCTACATTTGAATATCTAAAAGTCCGGAGGCTTGTGTTAATCAGGTATGTGTGTTATATTATTAAACTCGTTCTATGGCTCTCGTTTTTGACTTAATGCGTTGTAGATAACACATTTAGCCCGCTTCGCGTTAGCAAACCCACCGCCGCTAGCCCACGTGGCCAAGGAAGGCCAGCGTGTAAGAAAGAAGCCACATGCGAATCTCCAGTTTCAAAAATAGTTATTTAGAAGAAAAAAACTCATAATGGCCAGGAAAAGAAGTCATCAGACACAACTAAAGACATTTCCTGACGTTAAAACAGAAACGCCTCACTTCGGCGCACATCGTATATTCAAGGTGTAATTTTTCATACAATATTTATGCTTGCAAAACTGTTTTATATGGTGTTTGTGTAATTTCACAAATGCTTAAACTTGCACACTTATATTACCTTTGCTCTGTCATTTTTTGTTGTGTGGGTAAAGGACAGATAGTCGTGGTTAACATCTGAAATTATATTTACAACTTGTTTTTACAGGTCAACTGAAGAAACGAGGTTCCTGTGACATGAGCTTCGTGGACCTGAGGTGCGTGTGTGTATTGCAGTTGTGTTGTCTGTATCTTAAAGTGAACTGGTTTCCCAATGATTAAATCAATCACTACCCATCTGACCCATTCATATGTCTGGGGGAGATTATCCATGAACTTCTGACTGAGGGTTTGGCATTAGTCTCCTAAATAACAGATGTGATTAAACTTTCAGCTCATGTTAACATCTGCATTCTTCTTTCAGGGTCAACCTACTTGTGTGAATGAAGATCATGTGTCTCGATGCATCTACCATAAGTACATGATTGGTTTGTCGTTGTTTAATAAGCCCTTCCCAAATAAATAAATACAGATATTGTGAAGCAGAGTTGTGGTGTGTGGCATTTTTGGTTTTTTTTTTTGGTTTGGTGTCTGGTGGGGAATTAAGTTTACCAGCCTCTTCAGACATGTCGTGCATTCATCACCCGACTTTCCTGGCTCATTACAGGTGTACTGACTTAAACAAGTGCAGAGGAAACTCATATTTACATTTAATCCACATTTAATCCACCTATCATCTTATTAGTCAAGTGGCAGTGGTGAAAAGTAACTAACCACATTTACCCAAGCTCTGTACTTGAATGCAATATTGAGGTACTCATACTCTAAGTCTCCCTTTTGATGCTATTTTAGAGAAATGTTTTACAACTTACAACATTAATTTCCACAGCTTTTATTACTTTTCAGATTTATACAAAATATAACAAATTCATATGTTGTGTTGCAATGTTAGATTAAGCTATTCCCTTATAGCTGCAGAATTATTTATTTCTTATACATTACTGCATCGATTTGCATCTTGACCTAATGTGATGCTTACATTAATTACTGGTTATATTCTCTATTATTGCTGGTACTGCTTGGTTTACTTAAATAATAAATGCGAATACTTATATAGCTGATTATTTAGAATAGTTGCTTTTATGCATGAAATACTCCACCATAAACTATTAGTTAACACAAATATTCCATATTTAATACGTCTAAATGTGAAATATCCCATGTGTATATTACTCTTATGTATTCTCATTGCAATTTAAGGACTTATTATGAAAATTTACTGCAAGCATAGTTTGTTAGTAACATAAATCTGATTATAGAGAAATTATTATAAATGATCATTTGCTGAATTTTGAACTTTGGAAAACAGGGTAATGATTTATCATGGAAATGCTTTTCCATGTTTTCATTTTAAGAATATAATTATAATAAATATTAGGAAAAATTAAAATATGAAATCAACCACAGCAAACAAATCTCAGGTATACTAACCACAGCCAAAATAAGAAAATAATTATTCATGATCATTTACTAAATTTTGTCATTGCACAAAAAACATTTTCTATTAAAGAAAAAGACTTTTCTTTATTTTGTTTTACAATTTTAGAAAACAAACTACATACAACACAAGTGAGGGAATGAGAAATGACATGAATAGAGATTTTTATATGTCATTATGCGTAATTTTTACGTCTTATACATAATTTTGGACGCTTTGGGTGCTTTTCTACTCAGATTTATGTATTTTAAGTAAAATCCGAAGTGCTGTTTGCTTTAGCATCGTTAGCATGATGCTAGGTCCCGGGACCTAGATGGCGGCGGCGCCGGCGCAGGGGGGGTCGTCCCCCGGAAGCCGTCGTTCTTCTTCGCGGTGGGAGGAGTCGCCGCTCAGTGCCACGTTGATGGAGCCCGGTGGGGACGTGGAAATCCGCCTGCAGTCCGCAGCCGGGACCCGGTAGCCTCCTGCCCCTGCGCCCTCACGGCACCTCGTAATCCGCCAGCAGAACCAGAAGCCGGGGACACCCGCGACCGCGTCCGTCGCCTGTTGTTGTATTCGCGTTCATGTGAGGAAGGAGCCGCGACGGGAAGGTGAGGCGCCGCGGCGGAGGATCGCCGTTCCCCGGCGTCCGTGTCCGTGTGTGAACGGTCCTCGCCGGGTGTATTTCCAGCTGCTACCAGGCTACGAGCCGTCGTAGCTGAGCTGGAACACTAAGTACCACGTACACAAAGTGACAGCTCGTTTCTCTGCCTTCCTCCCGCTCCTCGGGCTGCTAGCTCGGGGCTAGCTCGCTTTTGTTTTGCTAATGTTAAATCTATTAAATGCAACGAAAGAAAGAGAAGTGAACCAGTTTCCTCAGATACGTTGAGCATCTGTAGCGTCCTGGCTGGGTTTTTTCCTGCAGGTCCTGAAAAGGCTGAAAGAGCCCTGATGCATAAAAAGGCCTCTGAAGGTATTAAAAGATTGAAAATTTCATTTACAAAGGCTTTGACTTTGGCCGTAAAATGGATGTGAAATATCCTGACCCCTGACCTTAACCTTAATTCATTATCCTTAATCATTTATTCATCATTCCGACCATCTTTGCTTCCATTTTCTGCTGTTTGTCCGGGTCCTGGTCGTGTTTTAAAGCCTCATTAATGACATTCAAGGGACAAAAATGTAAATAAATTGACATTTATTTCTCACAGAACTCTGTAAATAGCCCCAGGCCTTATCATATCTGCTGTTTTTGTTTTTTGTTTTTTAACATTTCTTTCATACTTGCGGTGTGACCTGTTTTGAACTGACTCGCAGCAGAAACCCTGAGCGTCCTTCCTCCAGCACAGCTCCACAATGCAGTAGTAGTCCTGTGTCAACGTAGGCCTTTGTCTCTAACTGTAACTACTGTAGTTTAATACAGTATTTTTAAAAAATGGGAGTAAAATCCTAATTAATTGTCTATAAATCTGTTCCATCCATGTTACAACATTACCTCGTGCCTCCTCTAGTTTGTATTTGCCTCCTCTTACCTTTTTAAAGGGTCGGTTCACATTTTTTACAGCCTATTTTGACATAAAACTATGTGACCATATGTATATCGAAAGATTTCTTGGTTTCTGTGATCTGCGAAGGGATCTGTTCCTATTGTGATTTCAGTGTGAACGATGGATGTGAAGATTTAGTCCTTATTGCGGATTTAAAAAAAGATTCTTAAGCTCCTGCTTAAAAATAAGATTAAAAAGGAAGATTCCCCTCTAGATGTGACTAGAAAAGAGATCCAGCCATAGACGAACTGAAGGATCTATCAAAGCTGACACAGGTGGCAAGAACAATACAACAATTCCAACAACCCATTAATTCTGTCATTCTGCACACGGGCATGCGAGTGTTGTTTTAAGGCAGATTTGGGGGGAAAAAATGTTGATGTATCCTTTAATACATAGACATAATTCAAAATCCAGCACAATTGGCTTGAAGCCAAACAAAATACACCCGTGATTAACTGTTATTGCTTGAGTGGCTAGAGCATTGTGCTTACAAATCTTTCATCTCTCCAGGATGAAACTCAAAGAGATCAACCGCACGGCCATCCAGAGCTGGAGCCCCGCTCAGCACCACCCCATCTACCTTGCTACAGGTACGAGCATGCAGCAGGCGAAGGCCTGGCACTGATGCCGCTGCTAATGCTGCTGGCTGTTCTATTGACGGGACATTCTACCTTTTTTTTTTTTTTTATCAACTCCTCCAGCTGTTCATACACCCACTTAAAGTAACCTGAGTCACAGAGCATGCTCCTCACTTGTTTGCCCTTTTTTTGGGTCCACTGGCAAATTACAGTGACAGACAACGTGACGCTGCATCTCTTCCAGCACTGCAGTATAAATGACTTTGGTTTATCTCCATTAGTGGAAAGAGGACACGGTGAAAATGCCCGTTCTATTGTCCCACAGCACAAGGTGACGTCCTCAAATGTCTGTTTTTTTTTTCTGAACAACAGACCAAAAACCAAGGACATCAAGTTTACAGTCATGCTTGGCAAGGAAAGGCAATGAAGCCTCATATTTTGAGAAGCTAGAAGTAGCAAATGTTTGGCATTTCTGCTTAAAATTACTAAAACTATTAATTGATTATTAACAGAGTAGTTGCTGATTTATTGTCTGTTAACACATCAATGGTTGCAACTCTTGTTTTCCCTGCGTTTCATTGTTATTTATGATCTAAGTTTACTAGACTGTTATTAGCTTTACATTTTAATTGCATGGGAGATATGAAGGGTTTCTGAGCGGTTGCCGGTGAATTTTCTGTTGACACGATTAATCCACTGACTGCTTCAGCTACATACCAAAGGTCCCTGTGCTCGCTTCTACCGCAGGAACATCAGCCCAGCAGCTGGATGCCTCCTTCAGCACCAATGCCTCCCTGGAATTTTTCGAGCTGGACTTGGCCGAGCCGTCTCTGGACATGAAGTCGTGCGGCAGCTTCTCTTCCACCCACAGGTGCTGAAATTTGCCACCTGCACACATGTTGTCGACTTTTGCATCAAAAAATGACTTTTGTTACCCCCATCCTGGAGGTTGTGTTTTCACCCGCGTCCGTTGGGTTCTTGGTTTTATTGTCGGCAGGATTACGCCGAAAGCACAGAAATGATGCCCAGAATGAATACCCAGGGAAGAACCAACAAGGATTTGGGGCAGATATAGATCATTTACTATGAATTAAAAAAAAAAAATTCTCTCAAGTCTGGTGCATGTTGTTTGGCCCTCTATTTATTTATGAATCTGTTTAAACCAAAAACCCAAGAGATTGAGTTTTCTATCATATTTGACAGAAAAAAGGATAAATAATCAAAGTTGAGAGGCTCCAATCAGGTATTTTCTTTTTCTAGAAAAACAAAATATAACAGATGATCATTATAGTTGCTGATTCATTTATTATCAGTTGATAAATTTGCCAGTGGTTTTAACCTTATTTCTTTTTTGGTGCTGCTGTTCATCTTGTTCATCATGGTTTTGTTGTTTTTTGTTTGTTTTTTTCCCTTTCCTCCCCACAGATACCACAAGCTGGTGTGGGGTCCCTATGGCATGGACGCCCAGGGCCACCCCTCCGGTGTCCTCATCGCAGGGGGCGAGAATGGCAACGTCATCCTGTACGACCCGGCGAAGATCATCGCCGGGGGGAGCGATGTGATCATCGCTGAGAGTGACAAGCACACCGGCCCGGTCAGAGCTCTCGATGTCAATCCGTTCCAGGTACGGTCCGTTTTTAGACCCGGTGTCGGTTGAAAAACCTTGTGACCAGCTGCTGTGGCTCACTTTTGCGTTTTGCTCCCTGTGCGTTGCAGACAAACCTGGTTGCCTCAGGCGGGAATGAGTCTGAAATCTACATCTGGGATATGAATAACTTTGGCTCTCCGATGACACCGGGACCTAAAACTCAGGTAGATCCCTAAATCTTTTTGCTACACTTTACATTTATTTAACATTTTAATAATTTCAAAGTGTTTATGATAAATTTAAATTTTTTTACCGTGACCTTAGTGTAGTTTTATAATGCAGTAAAAACATGAAAATCCCATACAGAGGAAACTGATGAATCAAGTTATCCCTTTAAGCTACTTTCTGTATGTAATTTGAGTAAATTATTTTATTAGATATGTCTGTAATTGAGAGGCAGTGATTATTTATTAAATCTTGAGATCATTCAGCGGCTCAGTGCTTAGTTACGTCTCTGCATTAGGGACTTTCCTTAATCAGGTTTTCTCAATACGATCAAGAGAAACCTGAGAACAATTTAAAAACAAAAAATTGGAACCATATAGAACTTTTTCCGCACCAGTGGTTGTTTTTGTGCAATGATGTTTAATTTTGAAGTAATCTCTATCACTTCATACCATTGACTGTTATTTTTAAGCGGTTTTCATGGTATTAAAAGCTCATGGTTTTGTCTGAAAGCCTCTGGAGGACATCAGCTGTGTGGCATGGAACCGGCAGGTCCAGCACATCCTGGCCTCCGCCAGCCCGAGTGGCCGGGCCTCCGTGTGGGATCTCCGCAAGAACGACCTCATCATCAAAGTCAGCGACCACAGCAACCGGGTGTGTCCCTCACTTTCGCTGGCAGACGAAATCTTACAAACGTCTTCTGGGAATAAAGAGAGGTATTTTATTTTCTCTCAACCACTTGAATTTAAATGCTCACGTGCATGTCCTTGTTTTGTTTTTTTGTTTTTTTTAGATGCATTGCTCTGGGCTGGCTTGGAACCCCGAGGTGGCCACTCAGCTGGTCTTGGCCTCGGAGGACGATCGGATGCCGGTCATCCAGATGTGGGACCTGCGTTTCGCCACCTCTCCCCTCAAGATTTTAGAGAATCACACACGGTGAGCAGAAGCAGCACAAAGCTCTTATCTTCCCTTCACAGTTTTAAAGGTTATGACCTGTTGAGGGTTTACATTTTTCTTCGAATCCCACGAAAAGACCAGGACCGACAATAGATGTTGTCTGTGAATCAAGACCCTAATCCTAGTCCCCAAACTATTAGTTTAGACAAACCGTTGCTCTGGTTGACATGTTCCTTCATCCCCATAAACACATACGCTGTTATTTATTTAGACTCACTCCTACACACACAAACAAACATTCACACACAACGTCCTGCTGCTCCAAATATTAACAAGAGCACCAAATGTGTAAGTCTGATGCCGAAAATAGGCCCTATGAATGTACTGTTTCCTCCTGCATTGCCAAGCAGTCTTTAAGAAATCCCAGAGCCCATTTTAAACATTGAAATGTTTTATTTGTGACCTGTTTTGTTTGTTGTTTCGTTTTTTTCTCTCTGTGCAGGGGCATCCTGTCCATCGCCTGGAGCTTGGCCGATCCAGAGCTGCTGCTGAGCTGCGGGAAGGACAACCGGATCCTGTGCTGGAATCCAAACACAGCAGAGGTAAAAGAGGACTGTCAGTGTCATTTTATTGACCCGGCGAGCACAGATGTTCCCGCTGATGAAGCCCTCAGGAGGACGAGCCCGTTCCACCGCCGTCCTCCAAGTGAATTTGCCGCTCTAATCCCCAGGTGCTGTACGAGTTGCCCACCAGCAGCCAGTGGTGCTTTGACATCCAGTGGTGCCCCAGGAACCCGGCGGTACTGTCGGCCGCCGGCTTCGACGGACACATCGACATCTACTCCATCATGGGAGGCAGCAGCCAGGCGCAGAGCCAGAGACACGCCGACCAGGTTCGGAATTAAAAAAAACGAACGTGTGTTTGTGTGTGAACCGAGGGCAGTTGTGTTAACATGCCCTGTCTTGCTGTTCTCTGAGATGATAAGTTTGTGCTTAAATTAAGTGAGCACAAACACTATGGGGAAAATAAGCTGCCACCTTCGCTCGGGGTGGGGGGGGGGGCAACAACAGCTGATTTACAGCACGTTCAAGCATGTTGAGTTAAGTGATTGTTAAACCATAAAATGTTTACAGCTCTGTTTTCCATGACATGGGATTTTACATTTTACAGTAGCCAGATGGATTATTCCAAATTATGCCAACAAAAGATGGTCTTTTTAATTGTACATCTGGTGGATGTGATGGTGTCAGCCCCCCCAAAAAAAAAAAAAAGTGGTCGTGTGTTTTCAACTGTAAGAGTTGTATATTAGGTTGTGTTATCTAATCAGGACCGTCAACTTTGACTTTTATCTACAAGTAAGCGCGATGAAACCAGAAATGGAGGGGAAAAAAAGGACTAATCTACATACTATTGCAATTTTTTTTCCCCACTACTATGTTTTGAATTGGTTCTTCGATAGAACAGGTGCTTTTTCAGATACTGTTTGATTGCTTTGATACTGTTAGACATTTTTTACTTCGTGTCTTAACATGACTCTGGGTGCCTGCTGCAGATTAGCAACTCGTTTGGGAACATGGATCCTTTCGGGACGGGGCAAACATTGCCCCCGCTGCAGCTGCCCCAGACCACTGCCCCCCCAGCCACCATAAACCCCCTGAAGAAGCCACCCAAGTGGATCCGCAGACCCGTCGGGGCCTCATTTGCTGTGAGTCCTGTTTCTCTAACGCTCGCTGGTATCAGTGTTTGTTTGTTTGTTTTTTAACCACCAGCAGCGTCACACTCTTTCGGCTTTCGTTTGCCCGCAGTTTGGCGGGAAGTTGGTGTCATTGGAGAACGGGAAGCCAAACCCGCAGCAGCCTCAGCAGCCCACGTCCCACGTTGTGCATGTCAGTCAGGTCGTCACGGAAACGGCCTTCTTGAAGCGCTCCGATCGGCTGCAGGCCACGCTGGGCGCAGGCAGCTTCGTGGACTTCTGCCAGGAGAAGATCGATGCGGACGAAAATGAGTTTGAAAAGACTGTGTGGTCTTTCCTCAAGGTATGAAATCCAGCAAGAGAATGAGAATGAACTTGAAAAGTTTTCACTCTTTAAGGGTTTGGGGGTTTTTTTTTGTTTGTTTTGTTTTTTTTAATTTTTGGTGACCTTTTTTGTGTTTTCAGGCGAATTTTGAAAGCGATATCCGCAGCAAGTACCTGGAACTCCTGGGGTACAACAAAGAGGAGTTGGCCTTAAAGGTGTGTTTTCCAAATGTTTTTAGCCCAAATTTTTCCTGTTTGATATGTTGATCCAGCGTCCTTCGGTACATCTTTTGCTAAATGTGTCCATTTTATTGTCAGATTTCAGCGGCACTAGAGGAAAAACCCACCGAACCTCAAAAGGTAAGATTTTTAAGAGACTTTTAGCTTAGCTTAGCGTAGCTTAGCCTAGCCTAGCCTAGCCTAGCTTAGCATAAAGACTGCTAAAAGCTAGCCTTGCTCCGCACTTTTTCTCAGCCAGGCGAGGGATGCCCTGGGACAGAGCCACGCTAGTGGTCACCCCCTGTTTCCTCTTTTTGTGCTAAGCTAATTGCTAACTGTCACCAAAAATCGGAACTTTGATCAGTTTTTTCTCTGGGTAGATAAAGCAGCAATAATCAATATTTTTATACTGGCGAGGTGTCACTCGTAGTGATGAATTTACAGATAATTATCATTTGAATCTTTTAACTCATCTTGAAGGAGTTTTAAAGTTAGTTTCAGCTCATTGTTAATCTGTTTACAGCCCTGGTTCAGTCTTATCGCTCTCATGCCGTCCTTTTCCGCCACAGCAAGCAGATGTTTTCATAGAAACATCTGTAAAATTCCCCTTTTCCAATACCTGAGTAGCAGGCAATAGCAGACAGCAAACAGTCAGAGAGCAGCTGCTGAATATGGTGGAGCATTTAGCTGCTGAAGATTGTCCCTTCCCAGTTAATCGAGATTCTTCCAAATTGCTTGTTACTGCACCATATTTGTTCTTGCTCACTGTGCCGTCCACATTCTTCCACTGACAGTATAACAAAACTGAGCCGCCACTAATGGCAGTAATTAGGACCACAGTTTTCTGTGCATCTCTGCCTCACATGTTGTAATAAGGAAGTATTGGAAGAGTAAAGGCCTCATCTGGGTTCTCCAAAAGCTACTTCCCTTTTTGAAGTTACTCAGAGAAAACTGGAATAATTTCCAAATACGCTGTCAGACACATTTGACTCTCTGACGAAACATTCTCTGTGAACGGCTCCCACTCTGAAGCATAACCGTGTTGCCCGTTTTCGCCACTGAAACCCAAACACAACACAACACAAATTCAGCTGTCCCCTACTCTGAGCTTACGCTCTCCTCCGTTATTCAGGTGGAGGCTCCAGCCCCCGTCGTCCTGCAACCTTTACCTGACCTCAGCCTCGTGCCCCCCACTGACACTCCCGAGGCGGCGTTTGACTTGATAGCCGCAGCAAACCTTCAGCCGGCTGCTGCGCTCGAAGATGCTGCGCCTGTCGACGCTACGCTGGACCCCACTCCCGAACCGGAGGCTGAAAAGCCAGAAGCAGATCCAGAGGATGATCTTCTCACCTGTGAACCGGAAGAATCTGTGGACCAGGCTCCCCCCGAGGGTGAAGATAAGGAGGAGCTGGAGGAAGAGGAGGTGGTGTTGGAGGAGGAGGGGGAGGAGATCCCCTTAGAGGAGGAGGAGGAGGTATAACTTCATCACTTTATATTTTTTATAGCTGGAAGAAAAAGAATAAATGTGGAGCGTCATTTTCTGTTCCGCTGGTGGTTCAGGAGACGGCACTGCCGGTGGCGGAGGAGGAGGAGCCCGTTCCGGATGAGCCCGTTCCGGCTGAGCCCTCAGCTCCAGTTCAGGAGCCCACTCAGGCCCCAGCTCCAGCCCCTGCAGACGGCGTCAGTCTCAGCATCAGTCAAGGTAACGGTAAAGGCTCTCTCTCCTTGGGTTTCGTGGCTGTATTGATTGTTTATTGTAAAATATTTCCACTTGTTGTGTTTTCTTTTTTTTCTTTTTTCTTTTTCCCCTTCAAGACGTGGACGGGCTGATCACACAGGCCCTGCTGACCGGCGACTTCGAGGGAGCCGTGGACCTCTGCCTCCACGACAACCGGATGGCGGACAGCATCATCCTGGCTATTGCCGGAGGGGCAGAACTCTTGGAGAAAACCCAGAGGAAGTATTTCACAAAAACACACAGCAAGATTACCAAGGTGCGTAATGACAAGGGTTTTTTTCTTTTAACTGAGATCGTGTGAAATGAGAAGTCGGTGGTATAACTGCATCTCTGTCCTGCAGCTGATCAGTGCAGTGGTGATGAAAGACTGGCACGATATCCTGAGGACGTGCGACCTGCAGAACTGGAAGGAGGCTCTGGCTGCCGTCATGACCTATGCTCAGCCTGAGGAGTTCTCTTCCCTCTGTGGTTGGTGTTCATGCATCGCGTTGTTGTTTGATATGAGGGTTGTCTTATTTATTTTCTCCAGTTTTCAGTGATCTAGGTTTCATCTGTGCCCCCCCTCCTTTTATTAAATGCCCCTGTCTCATATCTTTGAGTTCGTTGCCTCAACCCAAGCTTCTCTGTTTGTCAGACCTCCTCGGCGGCAGACTGGAGGCAGCGGAGGCAGCCCAGCTGCAGGCCCAGGCCTGCCTGTGTTACATCTGTGCTGGCAATGTTGAGAAGCTCGTGACTTGTTGGACCAAAGCGCAGGATGGACACTGTCCCCTCTCTCTGCAGGTGTGTGGCTAGAGAGTGACTCAAGCTCAGTATCTCAAAGCTGCAAAAGCTGATACAAATTGTGATCACGGCGTTGACACATCACCGCTTTTTAAGCTGATGCGGTGAAGTTGTTAAGCAAACCGATGTTTATTTACACATCGAGCAGTTACGGAACAAAAGTTAGGTTTCAGATCACTTTGACTTGTAGGTACAGTATTCCCTCTATTTTAGCTCTTGTTTTGGTCTCCACCAGCTCCTGAAGGAGATTTCAGGCTGTTCAGCTGCTAAATGGTCCACTATGTTCACCAGCTGGTCTCTGGCTGTGTCTGTCTGCTCTTCGTTGCTGGGCAGGTAGTGGACAGTGTTTTTGGTTTGGTTTTTGTTTTTGTTTTTTAAACAGCTGTTACCCTGTAAACATTTGCCCACTGCAGCTGAAAACAGCGAGATGAGAGCGGTGAGACTGAACCGAGACAGTAAACGGATAAACAAAAGTGATGAACCCATAGAAAACGACCACCCGAGTGCAGTTTCCCTCTACAGAGCGTTTTAGCCCCTTTTAGCTGACTGTTTTGGTTTTCACTTCTGCGAACGCTGCTCTTGACAACCTCATTTTCAGCCAGAGCTGCAGCTTTTTTCAGCAAAAAAGCAAAAACCTGATAAACCTGCTGTCTACTGCCTGCTCAGTACTAACACTAGCATAGCTCAGCATATAGTAGCTAAATAGTCAGACATTTCCCTCAGGAGTTAGCAGACCAAAATAGAACCAAACGCAGAGGGATTATTTGACAAACGTTCATTGGGTGTTTAGAAACACGACCTGGGATAAATGATAATGTTGCTCTGTGTCCTCCAGATGTGTTAAAAGGGCAACAGTTTGCCAACATAACCGCATACGGTGTCATATTTTGTGTTTCCTGCTTGTCCCTTTGCCCCCGAGGGACCAAAACAAATCTATAAGAGCAGCTTGAATCTCTGTTGTGATGTTCTGATTTTGTGTGTTTTCCATCTATCAGGACCTGGTGGAGAAGGTGGTGGTGCTGCGGCGTGCGGTAGAGCAGACCCAGAGCGCCGGCCCCACCGCTATCGGCATCCTACTAGCGGAGAAGATGAGCCAGTACGCCAGCCTGCTGGCCTCCCAGGGCAGTCTGTCCACCGCCATCACCTACCTGCCTGACAACACTAACCAGGTGAGGCACACAGCCGCAGCCTGCAGAAACCACCCAAGCTCAGGTGTAGCTCAGTTTGAAAGTAGCGGTGACGATACACGATTCTTTCTTTTTTTGTCCACACAGGTTGCCGTACAGCAGCTTCGCGACCGTCTCAGTCGGGCTCTGGGGCAGCAGCGGGCGGCGGTGGCTCCCGCAGCTCCGGCGCAAACCCAGAGGGCTCTGTCTCAGCCGCCTGCCCCCCAGGCACGGCCTGGCTCGTCCTTGCCCCGGCACCCCTTCACCCCGGTCCAGCCCGCCATGGTGCCTCAGCCTGCCACCGCGGCTCCGGCACCCATGCTCGCGCCGGCCCCGGGCCCACCCCCTGCACAGCCGCAGTATTACCAGCCAGTACGTGTTCACACGAGGGTCCAGGTTTTATTTATCTGTTCTTCACATTGAAATCATGTCATTCATAATCTGTGTAAAATCAGTGGCCAGATGCATAAATTTTCATTGTTTTTTTTTTTTTGTAAATCGCCGGGTTCTGTTTTCTAAATCTCAGTGATTATGGAAGTGGGAGCACACACACAAGCCTCTTTTCCACTCCAACAATCAGACATAAATAATAATCACAATCATAATAAGCAAAATCATTTTAATATGTTTTATTTAAATGGTTTTTCAAGTCTGAATTCATGAGGTGGACATAGATCGCCCTCAAACATCTGTTTTCATACTGATACTTGTCCCCGCACCAGTTGTGAATGGGATTTTTTTTTTTAATCATGTGACTCTTTCCACTCTAAATCTGTCCGCCACTACTGACGTGCACGCCTCCAAACAAAATGCAGCCAAAACCACCATAATTTCAGTTATTACTATTCAACCCCCATGGTTTGCAGCACCAACCACATGGCCAGTCACTAATTCATCACGTGTATGTGTGAACCATAAATCAGCAGTTGGAAGGACCGGTTAATAATTTACAAGGCTTGTACTGAAACAGCGCTTCCTAATTGGGAATAAACACACAGGGAAATAATGGCTCCATGTAAATCAGAAGAATATTGACATTCATCACTTAAATATGTTTTTAAATTGAAGGTTATATCCCTCACAATTGTATTTAATCTCCTCTTTGTCACATAACCTGTAGTAAAAAAAAAACAACCTCTGTGTACGTGTGCAGCAAGTTCCCACGTTGTTCTCGCGTAAATAAAAGTTCACGTGCAGCTTTCGTTCATCATTATACATCTGGCCCCAGATGTGCTCACGTTCAGGCTTTTAGCAGTTCGATGACAGAGTATGGTCCGTGTCGTCTCCGTTCTCCCTCTTGTGGATAAAACTTAAGCACTGGGTGAATCACTCGCCGCGGTTTCACTGCTGTGTTGTGGTCATTTCATTGACTCGAATCCCATTCTATCCAGGGTTTAAATCACATGCTCAGTGCCAAAAATTACTCATAAATTGCTTATTGCAGGGGAATGTTAATGAGGGGGAAAAAATTCATTTTATTCATAATGTACGAACTTCGTTTTTGGGAATGTGTGTTCCTGTTATTTGAACCCTGGCTCTTACTATGTCCTTTCTCGTGTCCAATGCTCACGGTGTTTGTGGTGGTGTTCTGTGTTTTTCCCTGACACCCCCTCCCCCAAAAAAAATACCACGGCCGTCATTGGCGTTTGCCGTGTGTCTCTGTGTGCTTCAGGTGAGGGCTGCCTCCACTGTCACCTCCTGGAGTAACCAAACTCCCACAGCCCTCCCTAATGTCCCTCCTCCTCCTCAAGTAGGCTGCGCCTCAGACCAGCAGGTACAGACACTGACCCCCCCCCCCAAACCTACACACACACACACACACGCGCACACACCGATGTTCTTGTACACAGACTACACTTTTACTTCACCTTTCACTGATTGAACCAATGCCTGAACTCCTAAACTTCTCAGCTACCTTGCTATGTATGTGGTTAACCCCCCACCCCTTGCCATCCCACTTCCTGTTGACATCCTGACTGTTTCCTCCTGTCTCCTCCATTCAGCCTCATTTTTTTTCTACTACGACCCACAGTATTCACGTGATTTATTGCATGCATCATCGCGACTGGCTTCATCCTCTCTCGTAGCGCCATCTTTTCTGTTAAAGTATGGTCTTAAATTTCTGTTTGAGCTTTTATGTATTTATTTATTTCTCCAGGTGGAGCCTCCAAACTCCATGTACGGGATGCCAGCCTCCGGAACGGCTGCCGCGCCTCCGGCCTCCTCCACTCCGGCGTACATGTACTCCCACCAGTACCAGCGTAAGTGGGGTTTGTTTGATTGTTTGGTTTTTGTTTTTGTTTTTTACAGGGGCCACCACTCATCAACTCTAGAAAACAATCTCCAATGTAGAGAGAAGAATCGACGTTGCTGATTCCAAGACCCACTTTCATCAACCCTGTTTTGTAAAAACTGTTGTGTATATAAGCGTCCTTTCTATGTAGATTTAATGAAGTTAGTCAGAAGTCCAGAACTTGCCTGAGAATTGTAACGTTTTTAGGTTTTCATCAGTCTCAACGTAACTCGGTGACAGTTGCCTGTACGTCCATTGGTACTTTGCGAACAGCTGCTGCTAATAGCTAGTTCGGCATTATTTTAATGTCGCCAATTTTCCAAAAAATGTTCCCTGGTGGATGGATTTAATAGTTGAATTCATGCTAAAAATCAAACACCTGCTATCATTAAATCAAGTGGTTTGTCTGCTTCCAAGTGGAATGGGAGCGAAAACAATTTAGACAGCTAATCAACCACGTCTTTGAATTAACTCAGAGTAAAGTATGTGTCCAGTTCTCTAGTGGTCAGGTCCCTCGTGCTGCACCTTGCCCGAACCAATTCGCAGGTTAATCTCACGCTGACGAACTGAGCCCGACCATCTTGGAAACGAATCAAACATCCACACGTTTAACGAGGCAGGGTCGCGCCACGCTACCTCTCTCCTCTTGGCCTTTTAAGCGCCGACAAGCATTCCCCCATGGAAATGCTTGGCTCCGGAATGTTCGACCCTCCTTCAGGGTTGGTCACTAACAGGAAATGAGAATGTCTCTGTTGAATTTCAATTTTTCAGTGCCTTTGTCTCTCTGCCTGTTTGTAGTCTTTTGTAACCTATGAGCTAAACCCGTAGTACTTCAGCATGCACTGTACTGTAACCGAACTTTTTTTTTTTTTTTTTAACTGTTGCATGATAGAGTTGGTTTAACACGCGACAGTTTGTTTTTTTCCCTCTAACAGCATCTGTCTCCTGTGTGACTCTCAGCCTACCCCCAGGTCAACCAGTACCCACCTGGAGCCGGGGGGGTGCCTATCTATCAGCCTCTTCAGTACTCCACCTCTTCTGCTGCTCCTCCTGCAGAACCCCCCTCCCTCCCTCACCCCCCAGGCTTCCTTCCCCAGTACTCTCAGCCTGTCCCCCATCAGCCAATACCTCCGGTCTATCCGGGGCCACCCCCAATCAGCCACTGCCTGTCCTCTTCTCCTCCCTCCCGTCCACCTTTCTTTCCCACTGCTGCCGCCGCTTCCTCCTCCTCCTCCTCCTTTTCCATGCCTCCGTCCTCCGGAGCGTCTTTCCAGCATGGCGGGCCAGGATCTCCTGTGTCGTACATGCCGGCGCCTCCTCCTCCACCGAGCGGAGTCTCAGGTACACACCTAGACCCTGACCCCGAGCTGATCCCCGCCTCTCAGAGAATAGGTCTGCATGGCTCTGATCGTCCTTCACTGTGACGTTCGTCCTCACAGACTCCTCCTTGTCTAACCACCTCTGCAGTTGTAGTTATTTTTTAGTTTTAGCGAGTCAATTTGTGCATTTCATTGCCGTAAAGCTGCAGCGTTCAAATCAGCACAGGAGCAGCTTCAACATTCGACTCAGTCTAGGCCTGTTTTTATGTGAACTCCTTAAGATAAAAGACTAAACTAATATGAAGCCTGGACTTTGCCATAATCAATAAAAACTGCTGGCGGCGGCCAGGTGATTAGGGTCCATCGACCGCATAACCGAGAAGATATTACCTGGGTGATGATTACATCTCAGACTGAGCCTTTCTGTAGTCATTGACCATTTTAGATAGATAGATAGATAGATAGATAGATAGATAGATAGATAATAGTTGAGGGTTTTTGAAAAACAAACTTTCACTGCTTGTTCCCGGTAGAAACTGATCACCTGAATCAATGAATCTGAAAATCTGAAGCTTCACTGAAAAACTGCTTTGATTATCATGTGATTATGAAAGAGGTGACGCCAATCATAATGAAAATGTTTTATTACTTGCAACTGATCGATAGTTGATTTGAGGGCGGGGGGGGGGGTTGCCTACAGTATCTGTCAAGTTTATGATCAAAACTATGGACGAACAATTCAACTAAGTTCTAACTCGCAGCACATTTCAAAATAAAAGGGACCCTGAACTCTGGTGGTTTGAGAGAGAGTGAATCATTAGGATTTATTTTTTTTTTTAATGTTTTAATTTTTTCTCTGTAGGGCCTCAGAATGGCTGGAATGACCCCCCAGCTCTGAGCAGGGCATCAAAGAAGAAGGTAAGTCCACGTAGCTGCCGCCGGTCAATGCCGGTTGCATCCAGTTTACCGATGGGGACAGAGACGGGGATGTCGCTTGTTTTAGTTAAATATATTTAACATTAATCAGCAGGTTTCAGAGAACTACACCCCACCTGCCCCCATCACCGCCCCCATCATGGCTCCGTTTGGCACTGACCCCCAGGCCCAGCCGGCGCCCTCCGGGGCCCCTCAGCCCATGGTCCAGGGCCCGCACGGCGCCCAGGTCCCCTACTCGGGCATGCAGCAGCAGCAGCAGCAGCAGCTCCCACCCCTGACCATGAACCCTGCCACGCCCAAGACCAGTATGGAGGGCGCTCCGGGGGCACCTACCGGTGATGTCATACAGGTACCCGACTCTTGCCCGTCATGGAGTTTAAAAAGCTCGTGAAAAATGTGAAATGGCCTCGCTGTCCCGGTGGCGCTGGCGTCACCAACGAGGTCGATAAACATTGTAACAGACAGGTGGAAGTTATAACTGCTGACAAACACTGAACATTAATAAACACTAGAAATTTCCTTACACCTGCTTACAACTACATTTCAGTCTCGCCTCGGTTTGAATCGTTCTGACCCCTATGTTACCAACCCCCCGCAGCCTCTGCAGTCCATCCCTGCCGAGAAGATCACGAAGAAGCCGATCCCCGACGAGCACATGGTCCTGAAGAACACCTTTGAGGGGCTCATCCAGAAGTGCTTGGCGGTGGCCACCGACCCCGTGAGTCTGTCGTCTTGACGAGGGCGAACGAAGCGCTCCGGCTCTGCCGTAATCGAAAGCGACTGATCCGACTCTGTTTCGTCTTTTTGCAGCAAACGAAGAGGAAGCTTGACGACGCCAACAAGCGCCTGGAAGCGCTTTATGACAAACTCCGGGAGCAGACGGTGAGAATCCAGCTCGACTTACTATTGATCACGAGAAGACAATGATGAGGAATAAAATAGACGCCTTCCTTGTAACTCGGTGACACTTTACATTCACAAAACCAAAAAACATTTAGAAACGGCATTAACAAAAAGCTTAGACGATGAGTCTTGAATCTGGATTTAAAAGCAGAAATGGACTGAATATCATTGAAGAATCTGTCGGACAAACAGTTGTTCTCAGATAAAGAAAAAAAATTTGTCCCATTTTTCAGTTGTCTCATGTGGATTTTACTTTTAGGTCAGAGCAAAATCTCAAGTAGTTTTATGGGTAACAGGCCGATTGTCTGACGTTGTCCACAGGGTGAAAAACACCTGTTGGGCTGTAGAATTATAACGATTTATTCTGGTGTTTGATTTTTTATTTATTTTTTTTTTTAAGAGACAGCTACTGAGGTGAAACTCGAGGTCGAGAGTTTTCCCCCTCGTAGATCAGAGCTCTTCAGGGCTGAGCATCTCCAAGACCAAAGTTTTAGTTTAATGTATTTCTTTTTTTTTTTTTTTTTTTAAATCATATCTCATACAAAGGGAAAAGATGCATTGTACCAGATTTTGCTTTTTGCTCATATGTAGCCCTGCGGACATGTAGGCAAAGGAAAAAAAAATGTGTGATGCGATTGATGTAAATACAAGTTAAAAAAGCCATACAGCCCTACACCCGACTCTAGACTATATATATATGCAAACATAGACAATATTGTGTCTGCGTCAACTTCATGCTGACAAGACTAATTTCTGAAATTTATTCATTTGGCTTCATGGGGAAAGTCTAGAAATCAACACTTGTTTTCAATGAGGTTCAAGGAGCTCGTTCTTCTCCTTTTGATTCGCCGTAATGACAAGGCCGAGTGTCCCTCAGGGATCCAGCCACGTCGCCCCGGCCTTTGTTTCATTCGCGCCGAGCAGAGCTTCCTGTCCAAAGCCTTTTCATCCATGGAGGCGCAGCATCAGGATTTTTATTTCAAACACCAAACAGATGTTTCGTTTATACAAACTTCCATCCATTTCTCTGCTGCTTCTCCTTTCCCAGGTTGTGTCTAATGATCAATTACTGATATTGCAAGGATGTCTTGTGATACACGGCTGGGAAAATGTGACATAGATGTCAGTAAATTCAAGCACTTAGTAAATGATTCTAGTTCTCATCGCTCCTGCTGCTTTTCGCTGACGTCTTTCACACTTTGTTCGGCCAAAAACCTTTCAACTCCAGATGTAAATTAATATTTTCCTTTTAGTGAGATGAGTGTGTTGTTGCTACATGTGTTTCAAGAATACAAAAATGTTCTTGGATCCTTTTTTAAAAAAAAAAAAAATAAAAAAATAAAATTGAGAGTTTTTAAAGGCAGCTCCAACCTCTCACCTCCGCCTTCTGCCTCTCCTCTGTTCCAGCTCTCCCCTGCCATCGTGGGAGGACTGCACAACATAGCCAGGACCATCGAGTCCCGGTCCTACGCCGAGGGCCTCAACATCCACACCCACATAGTGAGCAGCAGCAACTTCAGCGAGACGTCGGCGTTCATGCCCATACTCAAGGTGGTGCTGACGCAGGCCAACAAGCTGGGGGTCTGATCGGGGGCAAGGAAAAGCAAAGAAAAAAAAAAGAAAAAAATCCCCAAACTCCAGACTCCTCCGAGTCTCTGGCTGGTGGACGGCGGAGGGTGACCGCCGGTCAGGGAGCGGAGCTGAGTATCGGCGTTTATAAAGTTTTTTTGTTTTCTTTTTGTTGTTGGTTTTTTTTTTTCTGTTAGTCACTCGTTTCGCAGGGAATGCTCCGTTTCAACTCGCAGGGCAAATGGCAAGGAACTCGGCGCCGTCTGCCTGGAAATGCAGCCGGATCTTCTTCTGCACCCTTTCGCGTTTCCCGACACGACTCGCAATGCAAGCCATGATCATCAGTCACACCCAGTGGTGAAAGTAAATGCCGCAAGAAAGGCACATGGCGGTTAAAGCTAAAGGGTTGGAGCCCGCTAAAGTGCCGCCTTAGATTTAAACGTGCCAACGAGTGAAACTAAATGTTCGTTTTTAATTCAGGCTTGTATTCATAAGAATTAATGTGTAACCTTCGAATAAATAAGCAACAACCCTACTGAAGCATAACTGAAACCTCCAAACCGACGGGCAAAACGTGAGGAACGCAAAGTTTCAGCATTTTGGGTACGGAAGTAAATATAATCAGATATACTTAGAAATAAATAAATAAATAAAAATTTAAAGACCTGTAGGATGCAAAGGAACGAAAACGTAAAAAATAGGAAAAGCAACGGGAGATTCAGGAATTTTAAGGGCTTTTTCTCTGTTTGTGTTGAGATCGTCAAAATCTAATCAGTTTTAAAAAGAAGAAAAAATTTAAAAAATTAAGCCTTTTTGATGAGTTTGATATAAAGTACAGTGCAGCAGGATTCTGGCTCACAGCTGCAACAGTCATTTTAGGAAACATTAGCTCGTCTTCATCTTTACAGTCCTTCAGTCTTTGTGCACTACAGCAATGCTCAGTAACCCTTTATAGTCTGTTAGCGTGTAAATGTAATAGTTTTCTAAAAAAAAAAAAAAAAAAATTTTAAATAAAGTGAAATTACGCTTTGTTTTCTTTTGTAAGTGGAGACAGAATATACTTTAAACCAATAATCCCTCTCTCGGACATTTAAAGCTAATTTAACTCTGAGAACTTTTCTTCTTCTTCTTCTTACATGACATTCACTAGCTCCCTAAACCTGCTTCTGTCACCGACTTGCTTTCACCACTGGTGTCACTACATTCAACCCGTTGGACCAAGACGTCACATGTGCGCGGGATGTGTCAATGCAAAGCGAAGCAAAGCAATGCAAATCCCAGTTGTTTTGATGATGTTTTATTTTTTGTTTTGTTTGTTTTTAACCCCCCCCCTCCCCGAGGCTCAGCAGAGTGCAATGGAACCCTTTTTTCTTTTTTTTAAGAGACTGTGCTTTTATGGAGTTTTAAAGTATGCATGCCTAAAACACAGCGCTAGCGGTCGTCTTCTAATGGAGGTAATTATCTGCTAATCGATCCGACCTCGGCTGGGAAACTGGAAAAACACACTTGTACTCAATTTTCATTCCGCCGGTGACGACGGCTTCAGTCTGAGCGTCAACCTCAGTTTATCTTGTTAATAAAAGACAAGTCTTTGTTTTAGATTGACTACATGCAATATTTTCAATAAATAGTATTTATTTACAAAAAATGGTGTCACTTTGTTTTGATTGGAGTCGCTCTCTCTTATATTAAACTGTTATAAAGGTTTATCTCTGTGGGGAAAGTAGATCATTAGAACACAGGAGTGGGTTTAATATCAGTTATAACGAATATCAGTTTAATCATAACATTGAACTGGATGGATTTATTTTGAAAGTTTTTTCTTTTTCTTTTTTAGACACTTGCTCAGTTTATTAGGAACAGCCGGCCAAAACCAATGCAGTCTAATAAAGCCTGAGCTCAGTTTGAGTCCAAGTATAAAGTAAAGATGAGGCTGATAATTTCGCAGGTAGCTGCTCGTGAAGTACTGGACTAATGTGAACTTTGGCCTGATGATGGCGCCAGAGAATCAACCGAGATGCATCTAGTCAATAGTCAATAGTCAATCCCGAGAACATGAATGCCCGAACCAAATTTCACTTTTTTGTCACTAAAGTTTTCATTTTCACAATTTGACATTTTGCAAAAATACAGTTGGGCCAAATATGACTGAGAAAAGTTAATATTTTCTTTCTCTTCTGTTGACTAATAGCCTCTCTGAGACGTGACCCCCGTAGTCTGCGTCAGAAAGTTATTCCGGAGTTTTGCTTTCCGCATTACTGACCCCGGCAACCAAATTGTTTTTCAAAATCAACCGTCTTTGTCGGGAGTTCACTCCCTCTCTCTTCCATTTTCGTAGAATCCACCTGCCTGTAAAACTACTGGGTTGACGGGTTAACCCCCTCACACACCGCTGGAGGCTGTCAGATAAACTTCAAGTGCTTGTTTTTGTTGGGTTTTTTTTTTTATAAATACCAGTTTCCAAAAAGACAATACCAAGGTTTAATCCCACAGAACACATGGAAATTCAGTCATTTCCAACCATTTTCATCTTGGGTTGAGCCCGTTTGAAAAATAAAATCCCAGCACATCTTCATACCGGATGAACTTTGTGCTTCCCTTGTGGCCCGGCCTCCATTTGGAATCACATCCTGCCATAAATCTTCCCTGATCTTGCTGTCAAGATCAATTCAGTTTTATTTATATGGCGCCACATCATAACAGCCACTGTTATGTCTCGGGCCACTTTTCATACAGAGCAGGTCCAGATCGTTTACTCTTTATTATTCCCCTTTGTCATATAGATATCAGGCTTTCACTTTGAGTATTTGATTTATTTTTTTTATACTGAGTGATATACTAGGAGAATTTAAAAAAAAAACCAAAAATGATCCAACACTGCTCTTCAGCTTTAAAAACTCCCAAAAATCCCCTTCTTCAGTTAAATTGTTTGAGTTCCTAAAATGAAATAAGTGACGTCTGTAGATATTTGCCTGCAACAAATTTCATGGCCGTCCGTCTAATAGATGCTTCAGTATTTCATTCTGGAAAAAAACATTAATCTCCTTAAACACTCGCTATTTTAGCTATTTTAATTTTCATTATTGCCACAGCAGAACAGGTTACTGTCGCTTACTCATTAACAGTTCCGCGCTTTTATTTTGAAGGACAGACGCCCAAACCGGAAGTCTTACTTTGCCAGGAAAAAGAACCAAAACACCGTCTCGGTTTGTTTTGATGTTCGATGCCGAAACGTCACCGCTTCACCTGCATGACGCGACAGCGGGGGTTGATCTGTCTACGCGCCGTGTTTCCAGCCCCCCCTCCCCCAGGGGGCATCGCTCCGCTGACGGACAGGTAAGCTCGGCCTCACCTTCCTCACCTGCCGACAGCCTGCTCTCGGTGTCGGTCACTTCCTGGTGCCTTTATTTTGATGTCGCTTATTAAATAAAGGTCGGGACCGCAGCAACGTGGGCGCCGGTTTCTGATAAACCTCCATTTAAAAAGAGTTATGAGCTATAATTGATTGATTGATTGAAACGCAAAACGATCAGAGAGAGACAAAAAACAACCTGGAAGAGATACGAAACAACTGCAGGGAGAAAAAACAACCATTAAAAGATGCAAAAGGACCAGAAAGAGACATAAAATGGCCAGAAAGAGACAAAACAACCTCAAAGACACATAAAACAACCACCAAGAGATGCGAAAAGGACAGAGACAAAAAAACAACCTCTAGTAAACAACGACAAAGAGACAGAAAACAACTGCAAGACAACAAAAAAAAATACAAAGGCAAAATGACAACATAGAGACGCAAAAAGGCTGCAGAGAGACAAACAACCTCAAAGAGACAAACAACAACCTCAAAGAGACGGAACACAAGCTCAAAGAGATACACAAGGACCATAAAGAGACGTACAACGACCACGTGGTTCATGCTCTCTGCTGACTCGTGTGTGTGTGTGTGGGGGGGGGTCTTAAACATGTCCCTGCTGAGGAGCCTGTTGTGTCATAGTCTGTCCCACGGTCTAAAAGCTGAAATGAATTAATATTTAACAAATCATTTACTAATGCTTAATAGTTCACTTATAATAATGTTTGTGTTGTGCTCATTAGTTCCTCAGCGAGACCTGTGACCACTAATCTCCCAGAGAAGAGCTGAAGGGCGTCTGGACCAAAATCTAATTACAAAACCTGATTACTGCCATTTACATCCACACAACCTGGCAGCCCAGACATTGTCCTCGTTAGTGGCTTCTAACTGATTTATCAATCGTTATCAAGGGATGAATTAACTGTTAATAAAGCCACTACTTATGGCTCATAAGACACCATTCATAAATGGGGCCTTGTCAGAAAGTGGCACCAACATGGGACATTAGTGAACTGAAGCCTGGGCGTTATGACGTATGTGGACGTGAATCTAACTTTCTAGGTGAACGTTCTTTACCTATTTTCTCCCATCGCACCGCTGATTCAATGCATCAGACATAATAAACAAATGTTCGCCCTCCATGCAAATCTAACATGACTTCTTCTTCTGTGGTGTTGGAGGAGACAAGATGCGGAACTGCAGTCCGTGGGCCCTCCTGCCTCCCCTCTACTCTCTGTGCACAGCTGCCGGCCTGTGGGTGGTGTAAGTGCTGTTAATTATAGGATCACGTTTAACTACCAGGTCCGTTTCCGTGGACGAGTAAATGAACGGGTCTAAAGGCCCCCGGGGGGCCAAGGGAGCCCAGGGACCTAACCAAATCCAAATCCAGTATTTATTTTGGTTGGTTTGTTAAAGATGATACAGTAAAATCAGTTTAAATCGTTTTTACAGCAGATTATCTCTCCTTGACAAATCAGGCAAGAGAAAAAAATGACTACAAAGGGATAAACGGATTGAAAAAGATGCAGAATTACATGAAAGGGGAAGAAGAGACTACAGAGACAAAACTACTTGAGTTAAACCAAACGACTGAAAAACGTCATGCAAAATTACAACATAGTTCTGCAAAAAAACTACAGAGAAACACAAAAGTCGTATTGTCTTGCTCTTCTGCTGGGGGGGTTACACATCTGTCCCTGGGCGCCCGTTGTCTTATAATTCGACCATGGCTGTCACACACACACTGTAGCAGTACATTACCATTTTATCCGGATCTAATGTTATGTTCCCTCTTGTCTTTTTGACAGATACTTTGTGGCTGTGAAGAATGAGATGGTTGCGCCCCTCAGCTCACAGTACAAGTAAGAAGAATCACATCAGTATTATGCAGATAATCGTTCTTATATCCCTTTGGAATAACCTTTAATTTTTTTTTGTTGAAGAAATGGATCCCTTTATCCCCCATACATCAGGTACGCTCTCCATCATTTCAAGCAGTTAAAGCACAGCTGCCATGTTTATTTTTAGTGCAGCAAATAAGAAATCCTCCTCCTCCCTCCTCCTCCTCCTCTCAGCATCGCAGGCAACTCAACACCAGCCAGCTGCATCTTCGGCGAGGTCATGAACCTGGCAGCGTTTGGGGGTAAGAGCAGGGACTGGTGTCGTCCGCGTTAATGTAGTTACAAAACCAGACGGCAAACGCAGGCCTGCGATGTTCAGTATTTTTACCTATCGTCATCCAGTCCCATGAAAAACCCAAAAATAAACCGTGTGTGTTTAACTCTCCCCATAAACCTTCTGCTTTTCCGGCCCCGAGCTCAACGGATCCCACAGAAAACTAAAATCTATAAAAACAGAAAAATGCTGAGTGGAAATAAATCTCATCCTGTCGACGGCCTACTCACATGTAGCATCCTCTGATCTTGGGTGCTTCGGTTTTGTTACCATTCAACCAAGTGGATTTCTACATTAAAAGGTTTATTCACATATGGCCTGAGCAAGGAATTTTTTTTTTTTTTTTTGCAGTTCAGATTAAGGGTTTTTTTACATATATGTGTTCATTTATGAAAAAATGTGCAATTAAGTATATAATTACTTGCTGTAATGATTTCTGTACCAGGTACCATGGTACATATTTATGATATGGTCCTAAGTTTGTAGTTATAATTCAGTCTGTATTTAGGATTTTGTTCTTTTTCTTATTTTTTTTATTTCTTATCTACCTCTTTGAGTGTCATATTTTTTTTCCTACATGTGATTTATTTAATCCACTGCTGTGGGATTAAACTACTCTTATCTACCTGTTGCTCAGAAGAACAAAGATACATCCGGCTTGGATTCACACACGGTACTTGTTAGTGGGAGACATCCATTGTTGGTTCTAGTTCCTTTCTTGGGGTTTGGCTGACACTAAGAAAAATACAGAATATTACCAGTCTGATCCTTTAATGCACAATGTGATGTGCTGAATAAATGGAGCAGAGCCAGCTGGTGATTGTCAGTTATTTTCCATCGGTGCCGTCCCTCCTCCAGGGTTCGTTATCGCCGTCCTAAGGTACGTTCAGCTGAAACAAAGGCTCGACAGACCCTGGCTGAATTTCGGCAGCCTGGTGGCTTTCTCCACTGGCAGTTTCGGGATGACGCTCATCGGAAACTTCCAGGTACCGGCCGACACCGGCCGACACCGGCCGACACGCACGTTTCACAATTCATGCATGGTTTATAGGTTGGTTTGTTCCAACGGGCTCAATCTTATTTTATTTATTTTAACTGCGGGTTTCAGTTGTTCAACGAGAAGACAATTCACAACTTGGGCACTTTCTTGACGTTTGGGCTGGGAACACTCTTCTGCTGGGCTCAGTCGTACATGACCCTGAGGGTCAACCTGAGGAACGAGGGCAGGAAGGCCGCTGTCGCTCGTTTCCTGTTGTCCGGGGCCATCACCACCTCCATGGTGCTCTGTATCTTTTTTTAATCTGACCAGCGAACATGTTTAAAAGGTCTGAATTAACAGTTTTGTCCATGAGACATCAGGGGAAAAAAAGGGGATTTCCCCACATGAGGGTCTGTTTGCAGGTGTTGGGGATTATTGTCGCCAACATACGGGCCAGGTTTATGACCAAGAGGAATGTGAGCAATAAAATTAAAAAAAAAGACAATATATTGGGTTCTGCTGCTTCAGGTTTGAACTTTTTTATTTTAAACTTTCTATCGTGCAATTGATTCATTGCTTTTGATCAACTAACTTTCCTATTCAGGTTGGATGGACATTGGATCTTCTCAAATGACTATAGTTTGGAGGAAGGCTTGTCCTTTGAGTTTTAAGTCAGGTGCAGACCTTGACAGTATCAGCTCCCAGGTTCCTTTAACCCTTAACTCTTCTGGCACAGATTTCTCCCTGATGTCCCAGCGCCTCCACATGCAAGCAGCCCGCTGCCAGTGGGTGCTGGTCATGCTCTTCCTCGTCTTCCTCGCCACTTTCGCCATGGAGTTCCGCCATGGCCGTTTCAGCGTGGCGTGCACCGACGACTCCGGGCGCCCGCTCCATGCTGTTCAGGAACCAGCCGGTCCAACTGTGGGGATGTTGGGACCGGGTATCGTTTAAAGACCCTCGGGCTCTGCTGCATGAGATGCACACATCAGCAACTTTGAGATGCATTTACTCAATTTGGGGAAGCTGTAAATTGTCTCCTACACCTGGCCTGTTATCATTAGCGACTCATGATCACTTCATGTTGGCATGTTTGAACATTACATATCTTTTATTTACATGCATGTTAAAGTGACCTTTTATTTCTTTTTCTTTTTTTAAATGCCACACCAAAAATCTGGTCAGTTCATCAATCATTTTTGGCGATTCTAAGGATAGTTTACTTTTGAAGCTAGTCTCAATGTCTTTTGAAAAACTACAGAGCTTTAGATTTATTTTTCCAACTTTTCAAATGCTTTGGTTTCTCTGAGAATTTTATGAATCCATGAATCCAATGATGCACATTTCCACGGAAAGCAATCAGTATCAATTAAAAAATGTGTGAATGTGTTTTAGAGTCTTGAGTTTCTATGAATGGATCAACCTCAAAAGGACCATTTCTTCAGTAAAATGTTACTCCAGTTAAAAGAGTCAGGATTGGATTATTGAAAGTAACAGAAAAGTTTTATTTTTTGGAAAGTCAAGTTGCTGTTAAGTGTTTAAAATGACTTTAAATCCCCACCTTTAAAGGAGTAGTTGACATTTTGCTCCAGTTAATGTGGTCAATGGCTTTCATGTCGAGAGGTAGATGGGAGGGTTTGATACCATTCTCAAATCTACCTGTTTAACATGAAGCCAGAGCCAGTAGCCAGTCAGCTTAGTTTATCTTAATTTAGCCTTGCATAAAGACTGGAAACAGTCAGCATTACTTCCATGGGAAATTACATTCTACACTGCCAGTTCCAGTACTTTTTGGACTCATATTTGGCAACTTTTTAAAGCCTAAAACGTATATCAATAAATAAAGATTCATCGTCATGAAGGCTTTAAAGCAGAATTTTTACATTTTCTTTGTTGGGAAATATTCAAATTCTTTAAAAGGAACAGCTCCATATATAAGGGAATAGTTGGGAAAGAGGCTTATTTGCTTTCTTGCTGAGAGTTAGATGAGAAGACTAATACCACTCACATGTCTGTTCTGTTAATGCGAAGCTCCAGCCAGCAGCCATTTTAGCTTAGTTTAGCATAGGCTCTGGAACCGGGTGGGAGGACATTTTAATTTATGGGTTGTGTGAACTTACCCTTTAACCCTTTTATATCTAAAGTGAAAAGTGTTTAATAATCAAGCATTTGCATCATAGGTTCATCCAGCGTTCTTAGAGGAGACCGACTTCTGTGTGAGACAAGGCATTTTTATTGGAAGTAATTTTCCTGAATAATACCAATTACGTTTCACACATAAAATCATCAATTTGGCAATTTTTTTCCCCCAAGGTAACTTTCCAAGGACCCATGTCACATATGTACAACGAGGATGGCACATTTAAATAGACACCGTTCACCTATGAGGGGATTAAATAAAAGACATTCGTAACACGGTTTGAAACGTGGGCTTTCCGTTGGCAGCGCCTCTGCTGAGCGCTTCCACGCGGTTGGTTCTACTCTCTAAAACACTACAGGTCATTTACTGGATAAAACGTCACACAATCAAGCGACACGTGAGGGAAGAAACGAGTGGGAAATGTGTACAAAATGGTGACAAAAAACACAACTCATGCACACGCGCGCACGCACACACATACTGTTAGAAAGTTTTGAATAACACTGAAGAGGTTCGGGACTTCTAATCAAATACGGGTAATCTAAAAGGTAAAAAGGTAAAGTAACCTCATAGGTCGTGTGCAGCTACAGCTTTTCTGTTGTCTTCCCAGTAAATAAAAAGGTCCAATGAGAGGGATTTTTCCATTTCAGATCCGATTACGCTCCGTAGACAGGATCCCATACATGCGAAAAGCATCAGAAAAGGGCTGGAAATATGTACTCCTCAAGAGGGTGCAACTTCATTAGCCCTACCGGTGGCTAACTGTAGCCCCCTGCAGCATCTCCTACACCTCTGGAACCAAAACTAAAATCAAGAGTTGCAAAAAAAAAAAAAAAAAGGTGGTTGGGAGGGTGGCTGAGGGTGGGGGTGGGGGCAAAGAGAAGGAAAAGGTCGTTATGACATGAAGTCAGAGAAGTTCTCCTTGTCTTCCGCATTAAACTCGCCCCGTCAGTTCAAGTTGGTTAAAGGATGTGATGAGGTTGTAGTGGGCCCGCTCCTCGTCCGTCAGCTCCATGTTTCCGGGCCGAACCACCACAAACACATTCATCCCGGCCTCCTCGGCAGCTTTAGCCTCTGCAATGGACAAATCCAGGAGTGAAGATATATATAGATCCAAAATTTAATCTAGACTATAATTCCACATTGTTGACAAGAGATCTACAGCTACGTTAGCCACCTTGTGAGGCTGCACCGAGGCACAGCAGTACTTCTAACTAAATGCAGGGAACAAATTCAGACATCTGTGTTTTTCTGATCCATAAGTCTGTCATAAAATATTTTAAAATATATATATATTTTTTTTTAATGTTAAAGATAAAACACACACAACTTACCTCGAGTGACGTCCGTCAAGAACGTGATTTCCTCAGGTTGGCAGCCAATCCTCTCCGCAATCCTCTCATAGCTTTTTCCATCGACTTTAGCTCCTACACTGGTGTCAAAGTGGCCATCAAACAACTGGGAAGAGTAAAAACAACACAATAAATAGCATTAACAGAAAAATAACAACTGGTAAATAAAGACAATGAGGTTAAACTAACGTCCGTGTCAGCGCATTAGCATTGAAATGCCGAATGTTGAGTAGGTGGTGAGAGGCGGCTGCGCTCACATCTAAAACATCTCCTTCCACAGAATATCCAAACAGGAGTTTCTGAGCCTCCACGCTTCCAGAGGAGTAAATGTAGACTTTAAGGCCCTGTCCCCTCCATCTTCTGATGGACGGAGTCACGTCCTGGTAGATCCTGTTAGCGACAAGACATACGTAGCCAGACAAGCCTGACTTAGTTTCTCTTATGAAGCTCACTGACACAGTTTATAGGTTTTGTTTTGTTTTGTTTTTTTTTTATTCCTGTAACCTTTAAAAATAAAACATCCGAAATGAATCTGAGTGAGGTCCACAAGTGTATTTTCGAGAGCATTTTCAGAATGGATCATAGAGAATTTCATTTTTCTGTATTTAAACCCTGTTTGATTTGCTAAAAGGCTGCAAAGATTAGTCAGACAGAAAATTAATGGTTAACTATTTTAATAGCTGAATAATTGTCATTTTTAGAGCGAAAATGTTGTTTTAAGGTTTTTTTTTGTTGTTTTTCTTTGTTTTTGCAAAAGTAAATTAAATCTCAGATATTAGACAAAACAAACAAATCAAAGACATCACTGTGGCCTCCGAGAAACTGTGAGAAAAATTTCATACACTAAACAATTAATCAAACAAATATTTGGGAGTTTAATCTAAAGGAAAATAATCACTAGCTATAGCCCTAATTAAACATTTTATTTATATATTTATATTTATATATATACACATACCTACATACATACATACATACATACACACACACACACACACACACACACACACACACACACACACACACACACACACATATATATATATATATATACATACATACATACATACATACATACACGATACTTTATGTTAGACTGGAAATCTTCATGATCCTGTCTGCACGTCTAAAAAACCAAATTTGTTTTTTTGGTTGTTTGTCACAAGACACATTATATAAAAAAGTTTTACATGATCAAATAAAATCATTAAGTCAAAACAAAATTACACTCACAAGACTATTTACATAGGGCGCTGACCCCAAAATTATTATTATAACATTAATACTTTAGTTGTCAATATTAAATTATTATTATATTTATATAAATTGGATATGGGGCTGTGTCTTACAATTATTTTAACAATTAATCTATCTAATCTTTTTTTCTGAAAAATGTCAGAAAAAAAATGAAAAATGCACAGTGTCCCAAAGCCGTGTCCCACATAATTGTTGGTTGCAGCTCTAGTCCAAAGCCCCCCCCCCCCCCCCCCCACACACACACACACACACAAAAATATCCCACAAAACAACGTCGGAATCCTGAAGTCAGGAAAATGGTCGTGTACTTACTCGCCTTTGATTCTCCCCGATGTGTATGCTGCCCTCCACATGTGGCCCTGGAGCTGTTTGAGTGCTGTCGACTTCCTGTCCGCTGCCATCTGCCACAGCACATTATCCACCACTTCTCTAATGGCCTTCTCCTCATCTGTGTGGACCGTCTGGTCCACGGCGTGGACTGGACACGCCCGGTTCTGTTTCATGTCCTCTTCACTCTGTTATGACAGGCAGGCTTTTGTTCGTTGAGGGAGCATTAGAGCAGGGTTTGTGTTTTCTCTTTGGCAAAATATATCAGGAGCACAACATGCATCCTGAACCAGAAGCTTTCCATTAAGTTTTATATTAATATCTAATTACCCTTTTTTTGTCTTCAACAAGTTTCTTTTATGCAACAACCACAAGAGAAAACAAAACATTTTCAAAGTACAGTGATCTAATGTTAATCTAATATCACCTGCTTCAAGTGTCAGTAAATTCACCAAAAAGAAATTTTACATCTCATCTGACTTTTGGCAATTTAATAAATAAGATTTTTGCAGAACAATTTGAAAAGTCCCACACCCTACATCCTAATCACATCCTAACGCTTTACCTGTTTCTTTAGGAGATGAACATCTTGTTTGCATTCGTCTTCTTCCCAGTGGCTGGACAGGTAATCCTCAAGATGCTCCCTTATGTAAGGAAACAAGATGTCCTGGAAATGACAAAGTCAGGTCATTAGGTGTGTTACAGGAGCCTCCTTGGACAAAGAATGTACAGGCCCGTATTTATTTACAAAATCAAGATGGAAAATACCCTTCTGGAATTTTTTCTTTTTCCTTTCGAGAAAGTCAGCTGTGGTCGGAAAAAGGTGACCAGTACCTCTACTCGACTAAAAATAGCAACACGTTTTTAAAGGAGCCAAAAGTAAAAGTACATGTGCAGCAGAAAAACGACCCCAGTGACCAATAAATTACAACATACCACATTATTTGAACTGCTAACAACTCACAGGCATCTGAATCGTGACAGGGGGTCCCAACTACAGTTTTGTTTTGTTTTTTTAAATGCAGGGTTATTAAAGGTTATAGACCAGTGGTTCAATCTTTAAAATTGTGTTATATATTATAACCTTATATATATATATATGTGTGTGTGTGTGTGTTATGTAAAACCCTTATCTGGAAGTAACTTCAACTGTTAGTAGTAAGTAAAAGTATAAAGACAAATAAACAGTGGTTTTGACTGTATGATAGTGTGAAATATCTAAGATAATATATAATATAAAAATATTTGAGATTCTAAATTATTTTATTATTTTCATTTAGGACTTTTATAAGCTTATTAGGGTTTTGTTCATTCATTCATTTCTGACATTTCAAATTGTTCTAAAAACCCTTAATCCCTTTGTGAAATGCTTCTAGAGGAAACCGGGTTCGGTGCCTTGTCTGACTCGTCCAGACGTCCTGTCAAATCAGTCTGACCACGACGCTTTTAAAGGAGCTGAACGGTCAAAAGAACAGAGTTAATGGTGAACTGAGAGAACAACCACATATGTGGAGGCAGAGAAAAGAGGGGGGCGCGTAAGACTGAGGCTAAAGTCCACAACGATCGAAGACCGTCGAGCTACGCTGGTCGTTTAGCCGCTGACAGCCCCGTTAGCACGGCTGTGGAGCGTTACTGAGCGCTGCATCATTAGCTCATTCAATTAGCATGCGTTTAATGCTGAAAATCAACAGTAACGTCCAATATAACTCACCTTGACAAATGTAATCGGTGTAGTGGTGCCCTCGATGTCCAGTAAGAGAACACTGGTGCCAGCGGGGAACGGAACAGTGGCCATTTTTGGGGTTTTTTGTTTCTTTAGGAGCCCGCAGCTGGTTAGCCGACGTTAGCCGACGTTAGCCGAATTAGCGGCGGCGCGGTGCTACGGCCAGACGGGCTCTGGTTCTCTGACGGGCCCGGGACAGGTGACGAGGTGGAGCAGAGGCGGCCTCGGCGATGACAAGCGTTAACACCCGGTCGGTCGCTGGCCACTAGCTACCGGTCCTTGCCATCACCTCGCAGCTGGAGCTCTGACTCGGCTGAAAGAGCGGCGGGCAGCCCACATGTTCAGGTGTCGGTTCAGCCTCCGGCTCGGAGGGAGGCGGCACCGACCGCTCCAGCGGCAACGAGCCGCCGGGGGGGGGACGTCGGCGCGGCACCGCCGCCTACCGCCTCGGAGTCGGAGCAGGGACGACACAATTAGTTTTATACAAGTGAAATATACAAGACTATACAAGGGAAGAGATTTGAGACATTAAATAATAAAAAATAAAAACAAGGAAGTGACCAACAGGCAAGAATAGATTATATTCAGGCACAGAGGGCCTCGCATGAGAGATTTTTGTTCTATAGAGAACATGGATTTTTAGTACATTCCACAAAGGGGTGGATGTGGCAAAGCAACATTTCAATGTAGTCTTTAGTTCTGATGGTGATATTATTAACTAGAAATTCAATGTGCTTGTTCTTCGAGGGAACAAATATATTATGAATGTTGGAGTTCAGCCAATTATACAAGGAATTCCATAAGTTTTGGATCATGGCATATTTTTGCATAAAACACGTGCTCTATTGTTTGTGTTACATCAGTGATCCAGGTGAATCAATTTGAAGGATACATTTCGTTTTCAATTTCAAAATGAAATTCTTTATGTTTAGGATGAATTTTAAATTTAAGAATTTAGGTTTAATGGCTAATATTTCAGTTTTCTATAGTTTTTGGAGATAAGTGTCCTCCTCTTTGCACCAGGGTACTTTGTATTTAGCAAATATTGTCTCAAAAATGTATTAGTACACCTTTTGTGTAAAAAAACAAGAAAAACAAAAAACAGTGTTTGAATTTTGAAGTCAGGTGTGAGCGTGTTTTGCATCTGTTTATGGCAATTTCGTGCCTTAATGGTCGGTTTTCATATTTTTGCATGTCTTTGATGAAACTTTGCATTTATTTGTAGAGGTTTGCATCTCTTTGAGGGATTTTTCCACAGAGAGAGACATTATATCTAGTGTCTCATTTTGGTCGTGCCTCTTGCCCCTTTGAGCCCAGTAGGACTTTAACCTGTCCATAATCTGGGAGACTCCAGAAACAATTATGTGAGCATGTTTTCTGAAACGTCTTGTTATTTAATGCAATGTACTGTTTGGGTTGTAGCCTGTAAATTGTGAGTTAGTGTTACCAGCACAATGTAAGTAGGGTGAACCGTCATAGTTTATTATGTGAGTTGCAGCTGTATGTTTTGGGTGTATGTTGTTGTATTAAAACTTAGTCATTACAGACGTGATCAGTGTGTGTCCGCGCCTCTTTCATTCAACCCCCCTTTTTCAGGGCTTCTACAACCGCACCGGACTCTACCGTCGGATTCAGTTCAGGCAGTGAAGTTCCACAAATGACCTGTGGGGGCGGCAATACGACTTCGCTGCGTCTGGTCTGCTTCAAACTCCAGCAGCCGAATAACAAGAGCGAAGCTACGACGAAAAAACAAAACGGCGCCAAAAAATTATATCCCTTTAAATTTTAGCAGCTGAAACTGTTTTTTTGCAGTATGGAAACACATTTGGCCTGATTTTATACTGACATTACAACCTGATTCACTCAGGCAAACCTGCTAGCTTGCTCTAATTAGCGCCAATATTTTTAGCTAACGATATATGATATCAAAATATTAGCTAGCTTAGCCACTAGCTGTCATTAGCTCGCAGCCAAGTTAGCTCTTACTGGAGATTTCGACGCAGCTTCAGTTTCTGGGCTGTTTTGGTATAAACTATATTGTATAAAAAAGCCAAAAACATGTCGGACGATTATGAATTCAGCGACGACGCGACAATGATGAGGATGGAGGAGGACGGGGAGGCAAACAGTGACGACCCGATGACGGCGGCCGGGGCCTACTGTCCGGTAGGGGCCGAGGCCGAGGGCTCCAGGATTGACGCCAGTAAAAACGAGGAGGATGAGGGGTACGGTTATATTAGTTAGTCCGCACTGTTACAGCCTTTTATTTTAGCGGATCAAGCTACCACGGGTGTCTGATAACGTGTATAACTGTGACGACCCCGGTGCTGCTCTGCCAGCCGCGTCCTCGTACATACACAGTTTTCCTGAGGTATTTGTTTTGTCCACAGGAAGATGTTTGTAGGAGGGCTCAGCTGGGACACCACTAAGAAGGACCTAAAGGATTACTTCTCCAAATTTGGGGAGGTTGTAGACTGCACTTTGAAACTGGATCCAATGACTGGACGTTCAAGAGGTTTTGGCTTTGTGCTCTTCAAGGAACCTGAAAGTGTTGATAAGGTACCGTCCTGCTCCAAAACGAGGTGTTTACATATACAGCACTGTGCAGAAGACATATGGGCTAAAACTAAAGTGAGGATGCTTTTAAAAAAACAAGGTAATTAATAGTTTTTTCCCCCAGTTATCTTCCCACAAAGTGTAGTAAACAGTAAACACACACAACAATATTTGCTTTGAACCCCACCCCCCGACTTTGCCTTTAAACCTGCATCAGTTCTCCTCAAAACACCTGCACATAGTTTAACTGGTTCTTGGCAGGTTTATTGTTCTGAGCATCTTGGAGAACTTGACACAGTCTCTACTGTGTGTTTAGTCTGTCAGTGTCTCTTCATGTGATCCTAGACTGACCCCATGATTGAGATCAAGGCTCTGTGAGGCCATACTGTCACATAAGACAGATCTTTATCACTCTGGCTGTATGTTTGGGCTCCTTGTCTTGCTGCAGACAGAATTGAGCACCACCACACGGTTCCCTGACAGAATGGATAAGAATCCAATTGCCTAAATCTTTTGCACAGTGCTGTATGTTCTGCAAACCAAGGCTCTTCTGAGTGCTACATGAACAGCACTGACTTACTACATAAAATGTAGCTGTCAAAAAAGGAATGAACCGTCTGGTTAGATCAACCAACATTTGAAAAACCTTTAACCTCATTTAACAACACGTACCACATTTCTGAATGTAGTTCCAGAATCCTTAAAGTATCTTCTAAACATCTGGATGGAAAAAAAAACCTTTTGCATGAATTACAGTCAAGCTGTGACTGTAATTCATGTGTCTCATAAATTTTTATGTACATAATACGTGAATTCCATCTCCCATCTTTGTTTGAATTAGGAAATGCAGTAACAGTTTGTGAACAGGGTTTAAAAAAAAATCTCTCATTGTGCAATAGTGAACATTTTTTCATCCAGACGGTTGAAGACTCATGAGGGGATCTGGAAAGTCCTTCTGAATACTGTTAATTTTTTATAAAATAACCTTCTTGGTTTTTCCAAGTATCACTATGGATTTATTTTTAGAAAAATAAAATGTTCAGCTCTGTGTTTTGAATGTCAGGTTAATACATGAGGCATGAACTGGGGCTAAACTGTTGCCGACATATCTGATTCGTTAAGCTATTTTTTTAAATGAAGGTGAAGTTGAGCAACTATTCTGATAAACCAGTAATCCTTTCAGTCATGTCTCAAGCAAAAATGCAAAACATTTTCTGGTCCCAGCTTCAACTGGTGCTTTTCATATATGACAGTAAATTCAACGTGTTATCCAGCTGCCCCCCCCTGAAAAACCCATCACTTTTAGCTGTGAGAAACTGATCGTGATTTTTTTCACCAAAAAAAAAAATTTGAGTAAAATGGTTTTGAATCAATACGAAGAAATGTTTTTCATATGTGAATTTTTTTTGTTTGTTTTTTTTGTTATGCGATTATCTTGCTACAAAGGTTGCCTCACAAAAGGAACATAAGCTCAACGGGAAGGTCATTGACCCCAAAAAAGCCAAGGCCATGAAGAGCAAGGAGCCCGTGAAGAAGATCTTTGTCGGCGGTCTCTCTCCAGACACGCCTGAGGAGAAAGTCAGAGAGTACTTTGGTGCCTTCGGAGAGGTGCACATCTTTACGTTTACAGATTCAGTCTTGAGTTGTTGCTTTGGCTCATGAGGATCATATTGTTTTATCCATTTTATGAAATTGTTGGTAATGGGTCTGCATGGCTGTGTACGGCCACTGACTTGTAAACACAATCATTGCGAATCAAAAATTACCCCAATACAATCACTGTAAGCACTTTTGATTGAGATTACTAAATACCACTTTATACGTTTATTGATAATATAAACAGGTGGAGTCAATTGAACTTCCCATGGAGAACAAAACGAACAAAAGGAGAGGCTTCTGCTTCATCACATTCAAAGAAGAGGAACCAGTAAAAAAGATCATGGAGAAAAAGTACCACAACATTGGACTAAGCAAGGTACAGACCCCCCCCCCCAGATAAAACTTAGTGTAGGGATGTTTACACTATCATACATGTTTATGACAGCTATGGAAATAAATCAACCGGACTGATTTCCTTTTAGTGTGAAATAAAAGTGGCAATGTCAAAGGAGCAGTACCAGCAGCAGCAATACTGGGGAGGTAGAGGTGGATACTCATCCAGGTCTCGAGGAAGAGGTGGTGAGTGGAGAACACATTCGTGGCTTCACGCAGTGTGTCATGTGGAAAAAAAAAAAAAAAAAAAAAGTTCTGAATTGGGAATTTTTAACAGTAAATTCCCCCTGATGAATTTAGTAATTCAGTCACTTCCAGGTGAAGACAGCTAAACTGAATGGGTATTGAAAGGATTTGGATTAATTAAAATGACACTGTACCCCAATCTTAGCCAGCAGTATCTCATATCTGACAAGCGGAAGTGTCGGATGTACTATTGCCTTTATGAAATTGTAGTCTTCAACTTTTATCAGAGATGAGCACATGTGATAAACAAGCATAAGGGTGTGATGCTGGGAAAAAAAAAAGTCTTTCAATTTAAAGTTTGAGTGCAGTGAAACGTGTGTGAGGTTGTGAGAAGAAAAGTGTTTCATTTTAAATTCTGTTCAATTGCAGGTCCCAGTCAAAACTGGAATCAGGGGTATGGCAACTATTGGAATCAAGGCTATGGAAATTATGGAAATTATGGTTACAGTAATCAAGGCTATGGAGGATATGGTGGCTATGATTACTCTGGTTACAACAACTATTATGGATATGGTGACTACGACAGTGAGTCAACCTGCCAGTGAAGCAGCCTGCTGAGCTTCAGTTTCGTGTCAACCATTTCATTCATTTTATTTCACCTTTTGAAAGTGTTTAAAAACTGGCCTGAAATCCCATTTTTGTTTCGTAGATCAGTCAGCTGGATACGGCAAGTCACCACGACGTGGTGTGCACACCAACAGTTTCAAACCGTATTAAAAGCCCTTCAACTTCAAGTACGTATGTAACAACAAAAATACACCACTTACTTCAAACTTAAAGTAGTTATATTTACTTTGCTGTTTGGTAACATTATGAATAATTTCCTCTTAAAAATTTCTTTTTCTCAGCACCGTCAAGTGCTTTACAGTAGTGGTAACATAGAGGCTACACTCTTGTGGCGATTATTTTAACAGCCGGCCTTCTGCTGCCTCTTTTGCACCTTTTTTTTTTTTTTCAATTTTTCTTTTAACTGTAAAGTTAACAGGTAAAGTAAATGGATGCCAAAGTTAAGGATGTGCAAGGAAAACAGAAAAGGAAGTATGTTGTCTCCTAACTCTGACATACCTTGTTTGTACCTGCCAGCGGAGCTTCCTTGCAGGCCACGAGCAGACTCCCAGATACGCTCAGGGCCCGCTCAATGCGGACTGGGTATGAGAAGCATACGTGCCATTTGGTATGGTCTTACAAAATCCTGTATCAGCATTTCTAAACTAAACAGTATGGGACACGTCCAGCTTTGTCATCTTTCTTTCCATTTTAATTTCTTTGCAACTGTTTGTAATGTAAAACTTAAAATATACACATGTAATTGTCATTTTTTACAGCCCCTTACTCCCCCACAAGTAATGATTATAAATATGAAAAAATAACTATTTGCTTTTCAAAGGATACGTACAGCATTCTCTGGACTTTCCAGTTCCTATTGTTAATATATGCATTCCTAATCTTTATCTAAAATGCTTGTTTCTTTATTTAGCTCTTGTAGCCAGTAGTCCATGAGCTAAAACCTGGTTCGTATTTGGACTCTACTGTGTTGGGGGATAAAGTGCTATACTTTGTGTACATGTGTTTGTTCTGTTTTGTGTTACTGACAGCGATGGAAAAAGACTCCTCTTTTTTTAATTTTCCTGTAACAAAATTTTCCTCTTATAACCTTTTGTTAAAAAAACCCAAGAAGAATCAAAGTGTTGCTACATTTCCAGAAATTTGCATGTAATGCTTCCTTTAATGTGTATTTTTTGACCAATCAAAGGTTTCTTCCATTTAGTATTTTGGCTTTGACTTCAGGATTTCTAGCTTATGGACTAACTTTTTTTAACTGTAAAATGTTAAAATAATTGTTCTCAGTTTGTTGTTTTTTTTTTTTAAACATTGGACATTATAAACACGGGGGATTCCTTATTTGAATGTGTTTTTAAACAGTGTTTTGTTCATCTATAGCTGATTTGTTTCTGTTTGTTTCCCATAGGTTTCAGTGTGATGAAAGTGTGCAGTGCGCTGGCGGAGCATTGGCCAAAGAGATGATGGTATCCAGCAACAGAACACTATGACTTAAAGTTCAGTTCCTCTATATTTACCAGAGTATTTGTTGTATCTTAAAGTTTCAGATTTTAATGTTATGCCTTTATTGAGATTGCTGCCAAGTTTTAGCAGTTCCTCATCACTTCTCTTTTTTTTTTTTGTATTTAATGTTCTCAAATGCTATTAGTGAATATCTTGATTTATTCCATAAGTGAAAATGTTAAATTGGTTGGAAGAGATAACACACACACACACACACACACACACACACACACACACACACACACACACACACACACACACACACACACACACACACACACACACACACACACACACACACACACACACACACACACACACACACACACACACACACACACACAGGGATAGCAGAGATACGGAATGCGTTAATACAATTTATCCTCTTTGTCATCGTCATCAGTTATATAATACATATGTTATTACAGAGTTTGACGGTCAAACATACAGTGTATATATACAGTGTATTGGACAAAAATAAATGCGACAAAAAAATAAACAATTATTTGGATTTGTGATCCTGTGTGAAACATTAATCGAGGTGTATAAAGTCACATGTTAATGACTTGGAGTGTTAAAGTATTTCAGCCAATGTTATCACAATCTAAACTCTGCTGCTCTTAATGTTATCGTCACAAACAAAACTAATCTAAGCTTGCAGTTTAAAAAAAACAAAACATTTACCCTTTTAATTTACATACACGTCATTGATCTTGAAATATAATGATCACTCTGGAGAAATTTAAATGCTAAAATGCTCAACAGAGGTTGTCTGTAAGATAGATTTATCCGCCATCTTCATTGCTTTCAGTCCCGGACTGGTACAGATAAGATTCATATAACATTCGTGGCAAAGAGGATGATGAGGATAACAATGATCAGCACAATTATTCCAATTATTATCATCAATTTAATGTTTTTCCACCAGTATTTCCTGGCAACCCGTGTGGATGTTCTTTGGAATGAGTCAGCCTGAAAAGAAAAATAACACAAGTCTAATAAAACACTGCTGACCTAAGAACTACTCAGATGCTTAACTTGAAAGTGAACTGCACCGGTTGTACACATCAGTGTGTATTCACGTTTTTGAGAGTACTACTGCATATGTGATTAAAAAATTAGTATATATAATGTAGTATATATCTGGTTCTGCTTAATTGATTTTGAGCATTTTCACTCTAAACTGTTTATCATGTATCCAACAATTACTATAGGACTGCAAGGCTAAATCAGCGGAGTGCGCTTTTACGTAAAAGTATGTAAAAGTACGGATATTAAATTAAAAGTACTTTATCACCAGTAAAAGTCCGGTCCTTTAAAATCCACTCAAATAAAATTTAATAAATTAAGGGTAAAAGTAAAAGTTTGCTCTTCAGTCTCAGCCGTATATGTAGTTTAACCCTGACAGCAGTGGAGGAAAAATTTTTGATCAGTTAGTTAAAATATGAATAAGGCAATGTGAAAATACGTACAAGAAAAATTTTGTTCAGTATGTTCAGTAAGTTCAGTATGAACAATAAAATGTACTTCCAATTTCAAAAGTAAAAGTACGTTTCATATATTTTTTTAAATTTTTAAAAATTTTAACTACTTTCAATAAAGTTAGATAGTTTAGTTGAGTTGTTCTAGACCTAGGGTTGGGCCCCTTGATGAGGGCCCCTTCAGATAAATCTACAGGGTCCTGAGAAAAAACTGACACAAATCTTTATCAATTGTTTTTCGACTTTTCTCTGGTCTGTTATTTTGCAGAATTTTATTTGGAGAAATTTCACCTCTTTAGCCCTGAGTCAGTTAATTCTATGAAACAATCAGATGAATTTAGAGTAGTAGTTCTCTTTGATTAAATCATAGCTCAATGAATGTGATAAGGGACCCAATCTAGTGACGGATTTTTTTGTGACAAACAGATAAAGATTAAAACAGTGGTTTTCAACCTTAACATGTTTTTTTTTTAAATATAAAATCTTAGTCTAAAAAGTAACCCCTCACTATAGCTGTCAACATTGTTGAGTAAAAAGTAAAATATTTTCCGGAAGTATAAAGTCGCAGAGTCAGATATGAGGACTCATTGTGAAACTAAATTCATGAACAAAAAAGCAAAAAACGGTACAGCGAGCTCAGCCTGAGCCATCACAATCAAATACTCACAGATGCCTGCAGGTCATCAGTCTTCCCGATGAGATCGTCTAATCTGTCCCCCCTCTCCAGCACCTTGTTGATGTTGTCTTTCAGAATAACTTTAACCTCGTTAACCTGACCTTGCACATGGTCGAGCTTGGCAGACGAGCCAGAGGCCGGTGACTGAGCGCTTGGGTCAGCCTGTTAACAAAAAAAAAAAACAACGAGGGGGCAGGGGGTTTGGGAGGGTTGGTCCGTTTTAGTGCCATCAGTCACAATCTCAAAAACAAAACCCATACCGCCAATGCAAAATCCAGCGAGAACCTGGCAGCCAAGTAAAGGAGCAGTCAGCCCTTGTCATCATAACTTTAAAAGACCAAACCTCACTTCCTGCAACACAGTCAACAGGAAACGGCGCTATCAGTTTGTAAGTTTGTTTGCCAAGGCCTGTTTACCAGGCAAATTATAACCTCAAGCGCTGTAGTTAAACCAGTATAACAAAAATTATAATCCTATATGAAACAAAGATTAGAATCTGCTTCAGTCAAATTGGGGAGGACAATATCTAAAATAAGAACTAGACTGAATTTCGGAATCCAATAAAGTACAACACTTACCATAGCAACTCTGTTCCTCAGTCACAACCACACAAAACAGCTCGGCTTCATACACGGAAAACAAACAAAAAATCCTCAACAAGGTCCTGTCTGTGTAATAAACAATAAGGCAGAGATCTGTACTTGTGACTGTATGAGTCACACGGCGAAAGCTGAGCAAACGTCTGCTGAAGGTTGCACCTCTCCTCCGTTACACATTAACTACCTATTGCCTCAATGAAAGTGCCATTGGCTTAACCAGAGAGAGTCCTCATTGCCGCAAAGAACTAGATTAAGTCAGATCAGGAACACGCATCGCTTTCACTTCCTCCTCCTTTTTTTTTTAACCAACTCTTTTACAACATACCTGTCACACAAGACCAAAAACTTCACCCTGTACTAGATTATAGGCTTACTTATTTGAGCGCAATGCAGTTGAACTGACTAAAGCTTTTCTTTTAATCCCACTTCTATCTGATTTACGTACCATGAGCTGTCAGTGCGACGGATACAGGCCAGTGTTGAGCTGATATGTCCGAGCAAAGGGCTCTGTGTTTTCAACAGAGGGACATTTGCAAGGCAATAAAGGGGTGAAGTTGCTAAATTTCATTTCCTCGTTCTGTGCTGTGCAGTTTGCCACTTCAGCGGCAGCCAGAGTGTGACAGTTTATACTCAGAAAAATGCTTCTGTTCATGCCATTTTAAAGAAAGAGTGGGGTTCAGCTCACGGGACAGAGGTTCTCGTGTTTTAAAATGTACGAGATGTCATTTAAAAAGGTGCAGAAGAACTGTATCTCATAAGAAAGAATTATGTCACACCGCTTTCCAGCTGTCTGTTACCTCTATCAATAAAATTGAAAGTGGTGGATGCAGCATTCATTCACCTATGTAACCGTAGCAAGTCTATGCCTGAATAATCAGTTAAAAGTAAACAGTCATTTAGTTAAAGGTTATTTTTAAGTAAAAGCATGTGAGTGTCATCAGCAAAATGTACTTAAGGTATAAAAAGTGAAAGAAATCAGTCGTGAGGAATAATGATAGATTATTATGAGTGAGATGATAATGTCTAAGTAGCATTTTACAGTTGTGGTGTACAACAATACATATTTCAACTGATATTTTGTTTATAAAATATTAAAGGAACAATGTGTAGGATTTAGTGGCACCTAGTGGTGAGGTTGCAGACCTCAACCAACTGAATACCCCTTCCTCACACCCCTCCCTTCCCAAGCTTGTAGGGAAACCTACGGTGGCCCTTGGGCAACATAGAAATGTGAAGGGCCCTCTCCACAGCCAGTGTTTGGTTTATGTACATACTAGAAGGTAAAGACAAACTACACACTAGGAGAGAGCGTTATGGAACATTTGCCTTGCTTGCTGTGGCCTGTATTAGTAATCACAGTTGTCGCGGTTTGACGTTTATACAGCTACAGGTAAGGTGTAAGGAGAATATACGATGATACCAAAAGCACATAAATATTACAAATTAGAAGATAGAGCAGAAGTACAATTTCAATGTTAAGTATGGGTTCGTCCCTGGCCATTTTTCGCTTTAGGCAAAACATAACTTTACTGCTCCATCTGCGAAAACTGCTTTTTATGGTTAGGAACACAAGCGCGACAGCAGCCAGACGCCATCGTATGTCACGGGGCAGTCAAGCCGTCCGATATCGGCCAAAATATTCTGGATTTCCGTATCGTTACGCACAATAATTACTCGGCTACGAAAATTACGTTAAACAGACCTATGGCTGCCACACAAACGCGCCTTTGTAACAAATACCAATGCAAGAGAAGACCAGATCGAGACTCTTGAATTATAAAAAGGCACAACAACCATTGTACAAACTCAAAACAGACATTAAATGATCACTCAGCAAGTGTGTGGAAACAAGATGCAACCAGTTCAAGGAGACGCAACACCATGGCAGAACCAACAATTACTCTGATGCAATATTCAAGATATTGTAATATCCTGCAATATCTTGGCTGCCAAAAATGCTGTTGCACTGTTGTCTCTTTATATTCTATTGCGTCAGTGGGGACTTGTGTGTATAAAATTATTCACATTTAGCCTTTTATACCAGCTTAGTTTAACTTATCTGTCTTCGTTTTGTGAAATGCACCATTGGACTTCTGTCCAATTTCGTTGTACCCTGTGCGGTGACAATATAAGAATTCGGATCCTGAACAAAAAACAAACAAACAAACAAACAAACAAACAAAAAATAAGTTTCACTCACCACTGACGTTCAACTTGAAGACGAAATCCATCCTGTCAGGCTTGAGGGGGTTAGTTTGAGGGATGCAGTCTTAATAGCTGGTGAGCTGTGGGCAGTCCAGAGGGACTAGGACTTTTTTTTTACCTTTCTGATTTTGTACTTGATTTAATAAATTGTCAAGATTGTCATTAAACGGGTTCTTGTGGCGAGGAGGTCTCTAGGTGTACTTGATCAAAACGCCCCCCCCTTCCCTCAACGCCAATGCAAAACTCCTCCACTCCTGGCCATAGAAAACTGCATGTCAGACGACTTGTTCTGCAAAATGTCTAAGAGCACATCTGCATGTGCAAACATTAGGTTAAAAGCTGAAAGTAAAAGCAAAGTTGGCCCAGTTAAATGTAGCCATCAGCCAGGCGGCTGAAATCCACCTGGTATGTGCATGACAGCGAGAGAAGCGCCTGCGGGCTCTTTTCCCTGAACTTTGCTTAGACTCCGTTCAGCCCCGGGGCCGTAACGGCACCGGGCTACAAGTTTGTCCGTGGATCCATGTTCCTCCGAGAACCCAAGGGCCCGGGGGCCCGGGGGCCGCCCGACCCTCCGGCCGTTTATTCCCCGTCACGCCCTCAGGTTTGACGCCGCTGAAAACGACGATCCCGTTCGGCTACAAGCGATGGTTGCTCCAGGTAATTACCGGGACTGGCTGATGCTCTGGGCTCGTCGAGGGTAACTACTTTTTCCCAAGGGGGGGAAAATAAATCACACCATGGAGCGGACCGTTTTTAAAACATCCCGGGTTTTCCTTTCCAAACTGGCTTTGTCCATTCTCGTTCCCTCCGTGTTAGTTAAAGTAAGATGCAGACCGGTCCTTGCGTTTCCCGAAGCCTTCGTGGTCATCGTCGCCCTGAGACGTCCCGCTGACCAAGTTAGCTCGTTAGCCAAGTGCATCGTTCGCAGTTAGCTAGTTTTAAAAATGGCGAACAGGGCCCGCTCTGCCGTTTAAATACACGTCCGGGCGTTGGTCGGTCTGTTTTTTTATTAACAATATACAACTTTTTACTAAACACTCGTCTTGAAAATGGCACTGATAATAAATAAATCCTCGACAACATAATCTCCACCTGTTGCGTTCCGACGTCGGGCTAATTAGCACCGAGCTAGGTCCCTTAATTGAGCCAGGGAGGGTCCGAACGGACACGCCCATCGCCTACAAAACCCAATATGATTGGTTGATCACGCCCTCGTCCAGGTAACGGTCAGGGCGAAGAGGAGATTCTGCCCAGAGTCTCCGTAGAAAAAAATTCTGATTGGTTGAATTTTTTCCCAACCGAAACCGCTCGAATAGAAAACATCAGAAACAAGTAGGTTTAAAACAGTAATATTACAGACAAGCAACACAGATATATAAATATATATTTTTTAATGTAATCATTATTTTAAGTTTTATTTTTATGTTAGAATAAATCATTACAGGCCCTTTTCTTTTAATACCTTAAATGCCCTGATGGTTCTCCAGTGATATTCAGCTTGTTCTAGATCTTCATTGAAGCTGGACAGTGTTTACACCACTATTAATTATATAGTCATAGACAGATCGCCGCACAGGCCTACTAGGGAGAGACCCAGGGGGCTGCATGGGTCAGGGGGCCTCCACTCTACACCTGCAATATATCCCAGAAAGAGATGCAAAAACTACCATGAAGAGTCAAAAAACATCTACAAAGACATGCAAAGAGCCACAAAGAGACGCAAAATGATACAAAAACTACCACAAAGAGACAGAAAACAACTGCAAACAGGTTCCGAAATACTACATTCACTGAGGTGGTTTACCATCGTTTTATGTCTCTTTGTGGTCATCTGGCATCTGTTTTTTGTTGCTTTAGGTCCAATTTTGGTCCTTTTGTGTCTATGTGCGGTTGTTCTGCATCATTTTGTCCCAAAAATCCAAATCTTTGCCCCCGGGGGCCTCACAAGGAGCTTAATCCAGTTAATAATATTTTCACTCTTTTTTTTTTTTTAAATGGGACTATAGCGAAAGAGATGTAAAAGGATGAAGCGAGCAGGGTCACAGTGTTGCCAGATTTAAGATGATTGAATATCTTTGTTTAGTGACAGCGACATCCTTAGGCTGCTGTCTGCAGGACTGTTGCTTGTAAACATTCCTCCCTCAGCCCACCCAGGCTTTTACAGAGAGCCCACCTATAGGGAAACGGATACTTATTAGTTGCTGAACTTGCCAGAGACTAGTAAAATGCTTCCACTGCTTGGTGTGCTTTCAGTGTGCAGACAAGCTGTCCGGCCTTGGTGTGCTGTTTTCCTCCTGCATCATTACCGAGGGGGATTTTGGAATGTGCAAAACTTCCACCTTGCTCACCATCAAAATATACCAGACGCTTAATACAGTACATGCAGGATGTCTTACATTAGGTCATGGATATTAGATAACTGAAGGATGTAGTTACTAAATTAGTCATTACAATTGTCATTACAAATGACTAATTACAATTGTACAATTAGTCACTAAATTTCACTCACAAAGGTCTTGAAATTTTTTTTGCCTGCCATATTCAGCAACATTAGTTACTTTCCTGTTAACTTTTTAAAAAATATCGTTGAGGGCTGTCAAGAGACATTTTACATCTAGAAAATACAGTAAGAGATCGTAAGTTTGACAAATCTAACTGAATCAGCACCTCTGAAACTCACAAAATGACACATTTAATTGTTTATAATAGGCAAAGTTCTGCAACTAGTGTTACAGCTTTGAAATAAATGCTAAAAAGGCACAATATTTGAACCTGATATGTAACTGAGTACAAGTATTACAAAGCAGAAAATGGAGATACTAATATATACACTGGCTAAAGTACCTAAAAATTGTACCGAAGTATAGTAATATATAGTAAAAGTACATTTACCTAAACAATGCATCGAGTATCTTTACTTTTAGTACTTTAAATGCAGTGGGTTTTTTTATTTCACATTTTCATAGAGCTTTTTAAGAATATTTTGACATTGTAGTATTACTACTTTTACTTTTTCTTTTTAGTCCCAACCTGCCGTGACTGTCGCTGCCACTGGGTGGCGTTACAGTTAAAGGTTACACAATTTGTTTTTTGTTTTTTTTGGTTTTTTTATTTTGAAGCATGCAAAAGACTGGAGGGGGGAAGCAAATGAAAGTGGAGCTGCTGCCAGTTTCTCTCTAAACTTCACGTAGAGGAGAGGAGAAGGGACACGACGCTTTTAGCCTCGTAACACGTGCGGTGTGTTTGTGTGCGTTTTACAGCCGAGGAGAAGGTAAACGAAGGCAGAAGGGTCGCTTTTCTCCACCAATGGGAAGCGGCGACACAGAGACGCGCCGATGCTACGGCGACGCCGATTGGCCGAGGCGGGAGCATGACCGGGCGGAGGGCGGGTCCGAGCGGCGAGCGCCGCGGTACTTCCCCCCTCGGAGAACTCGACTCCGCTTAAATGACTGTCTGACCGACGAGGTGGCCGCAAAACGCCGCCTCGCTTCACCTGTCTGGACTATTATTGTCATTAATCCTCCCTCGGCACGGAGCGGGCGGGCTTCACAGTTAGGTTTAAAAACAAATGAATAAAATGAATAAAAACCTGGACATTTCTGCAGGAACCTGGCAGCAGCGGAGGAAGACAGCCCGTGCTGTGTCCTGTCCGGAGATCTAAAACTTTAATCTAAAACTTTTTATGCGACTGTTAAACTTTTTAAAAAATCATTTTCTTAACTTTTTTTTTATTTTTATTTATTTTTTTGGTGGGGGGGGGGGGGTGAAAGGAAAGAAAGAGAAAGTCGGCTGAAACCCCGGCGCCACCATGCAGGGGAACGCTGGACTGTACGCGGTGAAGAAGAGGAGGAAGCCGGTTCAGAAAAAGTACGTTTTAACGTCCACGAACCTTATTTTTATTTCATTGTATTTTCCTGCTCTGATGCGGCGCAGCAGGCCCCGAGCCGCGTGGGCGTGGTCAACGCTGGTCACCGTCAGTCAATCAGTCGCCACGGTGATAATCCGCGTTTAGTTACTGGTGACTAGTGACACGACTCGTCCTCGGTCGCTCACCTGGTGCTTGCGCCAAAGCTACGAGCGAAGCAGGTCGTTGTGGTTTTTGTTTGGGCTTTTGTTTCCTGTTTGTTTGTTGTTTTTTGTTTGGTCTTTTTTAGCTGTGTGATTTACGATCTCCGCGGGGGTGGGGGCAGGTAGGCAGTGACGTCATGAGTAGATAAGGTGAGTCGAGCAGGTGATGGTGGCCGTGGAGTTCAATATTATTGTTTTTGTTACTGCTCCAGCAAGGTCAGTGGTGGGAATTAAGTGGATTTACACAATTGCTGCACTTTACTTTAGAGTTCTTGAGGTACCAGTCTCGACCTGGGTGTTCATTATGATGCATTAATTACAGATTGAGTTCCTTGGCGATATGTAATGTAACTAAAATCACCAGTTTCTTCACATTTATTGCATCAAATAGTTACGAACCGACAATATTATACAAATTAGTCAGAAATGGGCCATTGTGCATAAAAAACTACTTTCACTTTTGGAACTGTAAGTATATTTTTGAGCAAATAGTTTTAGTTAAGTCAGGTTTTGAATGCAGGAATTTCACTTGTAACAGATTATTTCTACACTGCACTGTTGCTACTGTTAAGTATCTTATAATATATGATATATATTTATATATTATGATATATAATGTAATACTTCTTGCTTTTGGACAGTTGATTGGACAAAACCAGACGTCATCTCGGACGCTGTCAAACAGGGATGGACATTTTTTCAGTTCTCAGACTTTTCATTGACTAAATGATCAATTGAGAAAATGGTCCGAAGATGAATGTTTAAAAAAATTATCCTTGGCTGCAGTCCAGTATTCACTTGCCCTGCAGTGGATATGCCAGCTGAATCATCTAGGGCTGCGGCTTTTGATGATTTGTTTTATTATTGATGAAACTGCTGATTGTTTTCTCAGTTGTGAAACGTCAGAAAACAGTGCAAAACCGAGAGATGTTGAATTTATGGTCCTCGACAACCATCAAAAACAAAGAAAGTATCAAATATTAATGAGCTTAAAGCCTAGAATTTTTTTTGGCATTTTGCTATAAAAAAAAGACTTTCATGTTCCATAAAGATGCAAATTTGACAGTCTGCAAAATGTCTTGCAACATAACTCAGAACAGTACAATGGCGTCTGGAGTCTGGTTGGACTGTAATTACCAGGACTGTCATCAGAGCTAGAGACACACATTGCCGGGAGCTGTTTGCAGTTCCTAGGGTTATTATTATTATAAGAGTGTACATCAACGTTGCTGGGAGCCCTTGTTGTATCATTTGATTCTGGGAACCCTGATGTTATGACAACAACAGAAGTTGGCAGGTTGTTCTGAAGTCTCGGCCAACTGCTCAGGAAAGCGAAGACTGACACGACAACAAGCTTTTGGCTCATGAGTTCTAAACTTAGAAGCAACAACAAAACATTGAAATCAAACACCTGTTTCCTCTTCTTCGCCATGTCTCACATATACATCTGGTTTATATAAAAAGCATCGCAGACAATTTGTCAGAGGATTTTTATGAAACACTTTCAGAATTGGGTTGGGCTTAGTTTATATTAAAAAGTGACTTGCAGTTTCTCTCTCCACTTCTAGGCAAGGATGTGCATCTTATAGTAAAAGAAAATTTTAATTAATACTGTTGACGGTTTAATGGGTCAATAATCCCATTGGTGATAGAAAAAGACAAACTGGAGTTAGGCTAATGAATCAGCCTATATTATATATAATATCATTTATTGGACTTCTGCAGGTATGAAGTTATATACGTGACTAATGAATTATGAGATATTGCAGGAAAAGCCAATGTTTTCGAGGTTGTTTTAGAAAAAGAGAGCACCAACAAGTCTCTCTGTCAAATGTGAATATTGTCAAATGTCCAGCTTAACATATATGTTAATACACGTATAAAATTTAAAGGTGCTATATGTTTGTATGCTATTGCTACGTGGCCAACGTTAGCATTAACAGCTGTTTACTTAGCAGTCCAAAGGAAATGATATGAGTTCAACACCAAACTTCGTTGTTTTCTCACAGTTTTCCTCATCAGGGGAAAATGAGTCTAATTGTTGCCATTTATTATTAGTGAAGACCGAGAGAAAGTTCAAATTTTTAAACGCTGAAACCAGCAAGTTTGTCCAAAAAAAACTAAAACATTAATATGCTTGATAAATTATCAAAATACTTGCAGATGAGTTTTCTTTCAATACAAGAAATCAATACAGCATTTATTCCTGTGATTTCTTACTGAGCCAATCACTTTATTTGCTTACCCCCTCAAAAACTTTTGTTAAATCCAGAAACCATTTGTTTTGTTTCTTTGTTAGTTTTTAAAAATTAATCTACAGGCAATCGCGGGTAAAGTATTGTTATCACATTGTTTTTATTCGAATTATATTATTCGCCAGCAGCTGACAGAAGTGTAATTCCAGATAAAAAAAAAATATTTTTAAATAACCCAGAATTCCTGTGTTTCCGTCCTCAGCCCCCCCCCCCCCCCGACCCCCATCTGTGTCTCATATCCCTCATTCCCCCTCCCTCCTCTTCCGGCCGTCTCCCATCTCAGATCTCCGGGTAGAAGGATGACACACGAGGCGGCTGCATGCGCCGACATGTTGGCGAGGGTTTACGTTGTGCTAATTTTGTAGTAAAAACTTGGACCAAGTGGAAGATCAACAAACACACGCTGTCTCAAAAACTATGACGTAACCATACCAGGGACGAGGCGTCTGTTCGGCTCCACATAGCTTCTTTTCTTTTTTTTTCTTTTTATCTTTTTTTTTTTTTTTTTAGGCCAGACTGAAATATCTCAAACAACTGGATAGTTTGCCATGAAATTAAATGGAGACATTCCTGTCCCCCAGAGGATGAATCCTAATAATTTTAGTGACACCCTTCCCCCTTGGCTTTTCCTCTTTTAGCGCCCTGAGGTTGAGATTTGTGGTTTTTGAGTGAAATGACACAACAGCTGTCGGGTGGACCGCGGTGACATTTGGTGTACTGACCCCGTCACATGTAGAAGTCCTGCATTCAGCATCCTGCTTGAGTAAAAAAAATTGTTAAAGTATTATCAGCAAAATGTACTTAAAGTATCAAAAGTACTTTTTCCGCAGCAAAACGTCCCCTTTGACTGATATATTATCATATCTGACTTTATCAGATCGTTGATGCTGAGTCATGGAGGCTTCAGCAGCATTTTACTGTTGGAGCTGCTCCATATAAACCTGCTGTCCCACTACTTTATATTCAGATAGATGGTTTGTTCCACTGGTTCCCAAGCTAGGGGTCAGGGCCCCTCCAGAGGGTCACCAGGTAAACTTGCTTTTAATGACTTTATATACGGGTAGATGGTGTAGTCCACTGGTTCCCAAGCTAGGGGTCAGGGCCCCTCCAGAGGGTCACCAGGTAAACCGGCTTTCAACTACTTTATATACAGGTAGATGGTTTAGTCTACTGGTTCCCACGCGGGTCAGACCCTTTCTCTTTTTTAAAATTATTGTAGAGTTTGATCTCTTCGGGCCACAAACAGTTTCTTAAATCAAACCATGTGAAAAAATCTCTTTTCTGGAGCTGATAACTTATAGAGATGTGACAAGAGAACCCAAATAGACACAGCTTTTTATGTAAGAGGTCACAAGTCAGAGAGATTTGGAAGAACTAGTTTAATCCCCAGGGATCCACTATATTTTATAAACCCATCATGTTATCTTAATCTGTAAAGTAACTTCATCCTCCAGAATGTAGTGACATAGAAGTATAAAGTCAAAGAAAATGGAAATACTGTACTGTAATTACAGTACCGGAGTAAATGTACTTTTGCAAGTTATTTTATCAATGAATCGTTTGAACTATAAACAATTAGAAATCTGTGAAATATGCTCCTCACAGTATCCTAGAGCCCAAGGAGACCTCATCAGATGTCTGGTTTCGTGCAACCAACCACCAACCCCCCAAAATATTCAGTTTACGATCATGTAAGACTAAGTAAAATAGCAAATTATATATTTTAGGCATTTTTTTTGCTTTGAAACAAAATCAACAAAAAGATTAAATGATAATTAAAATGTTTTTTCTGATTTTCTGCTAATGACCAATCATGCAGATATGAAAATGGGGTCGGTGCAGTGAGGGGAATAATGATACTGAGTTACCAGGGCCCAAACATGGAGATGGTTTCTTTTATCTGCAGTTTTCTAAATTTTACATTAATTGTGTTCTTAGTAAATCATTTCATTTAGTAAATCAACTTTTTTCAGCATTTCAAGCGGGAATTCTCAGTAAGTCTTTCTGGTTTATTTATTCCAAACAGAGACAGATGAACGTAACATAACGGTGTGCTTGTTTTCCGGTCTTGTAATTTAAAAATAAAAGTACAAACCACACTCTCAGCCTCCACTGGCTCTTAAAACCAGGATGTAGAGCTTCGTCTGATGTGACACTGTGTCGCTAGAGTTTTTCAGTTTTCATGAACAGGAACAAAAACCCCCAGTTAGGCTCTAGATGGAGGTTCCGCTGCATCCTGCAGATTGTCAAGCAGAACAAAGATGTTTTATCAGACAGCACCAATCAGCATGCCCCCCCTGCCTCGTGTCTCATTTCAGCGTGAGGCCTCCGCCGGCGAAGACCAACCCGTCCAAACGCCACCGGGACCGCCTGAATGTGGAGCTGGACCACCTGACCGGCCTGCTGCCGTTCTCGGAGGAGGTCAGGGGTCGCCTGGACAAGCTGTCGGTGCTGCGGCTCAGCGTGGGATATCTCAAGGTCAAGAGCTACTTCCACGGTCAGTGGCGTCGACCTCGTAGGGTAATATGAAACTTGCAAGTGTGTGTGTGAGAAATATTGAAAGTGAATGACAGTGTGTGTGATGCATCACATGCGCAAATATGTTGCTCCAGATGTTTGTGTACCTGAGTTGTGAGTGTGGGTTTAAAAAAAAAAAAAAATTGTGGGGGGGGGCTGTTTGTTTGCTTGTTTTTTTGGGGGGGGGGCAGAGAGGAAAACTCATGCTTTGAATAATGAACATCATCATAGCCCTGCCATGAGGGAAAACCGGGAGCGTGTGCCGGCGGGGGCAGATGAAGCCCGGGCAGGGGAACATGAGCCAGGCAGACTGGAACAGTGGGTCTTTGTGCTGACGCTGATCAAACACACACCCAGTCGAAGGCGGCGTTCAGTTGCCTTTGTCGTCGAGTACACGGAGAGTTGCGTGCTAATAGTCTGGGAAAAGTACACAGTTTTGTGGGTTTCTCGGGTGAAAAGAAGCAAATCAAACCCCCTGCAGCAAACACATTAGAAGAAACGAGTTAGGGCTCCATTACTGGGGCTGGGTGACGGGACTAGGGATTAGTGTGATGCAGAAAAGCCCTAAAACCAAAAAAAAAATTGATGCCTCAAACCAGCCTGTCAAGCTGTGTAATTAAACCATAAATGTGACGAATATGGTCATATATTTTTAGTCCATCATATTTATTCTCATAGAATTAATCGTCATATAATTCTGGATTAAATTCACAACGTGAAAAAAATCCTCAGTTGCTGCTGTTAATTGTCATTATTGTAGGATATGAGTGTCTTATATCCCCAGGCTCCAAATGTCAAGGCCCTGAGTGTGTGAAAACAACAGCCGACTGTTGCCACACTGCCATTTGATTGGCGGTTACTCTCATTTACCTTATAGACTGTAGGTTTACCTGTCAGGGGTTAGGGATTCTTTTAAAGAAGTGAGAAACGTTCGGTCACTGTGACCAAAGTGGATTTTCTTCTGGAGTTTAAAGGTGAAAGTCTTTGTTTTGAAGAGTATCCGGAGGTTTTTGCCCGATCCAGATATTGTTGTGAACCAAACCACTAGTAAAATACTACTACTACTACTACTACTACTACTACTACTACTACTACTACTACTACTACTACTACTACTACTACTACTACTACTACTAATAATAATAATAATAATAATAATAATAATAATAATAATAATAATAATAATAATAATAATTAATCACTGATTTAACGTTGAGTGATCCTCAAAGGAAAACACGGCTAACTGTCAAGGAAAGGAGGCATTTTTTTGTTTTTGTTTGTGTCTGGTTTTTTTTGTTTTGTTTTGGGTTTTTTTTGTTCCAGTGATGCCACCCGGTCAGGAACAGACTTTCTGCAGATTGTCAAACACTGGGGCAGCATTTAGACAACGGCGTGAACATCGTTACCGAGACTGACGGCAAATGAAAACTGAGAAACCGAGCCACATAAAAACAGCTTATGTGCTCAGTCGGACTATCGACTGCATTTAACTGTACAGAAAACAGCAACTGGCGCATCATGTCGAATTGAGAAATTATGTAATTTTCTAGTCTAATCTTGAATCTGTCCGAAGCAGATGATTTTTTTTCCACCTAAAAATGCCACTGCAAGATGTTGACATGGGAACCTGTCCCATCTCTACCATCCAATCCCATATGGTGATGCGATTGTGGCGTGAGCCCAAACCGAGATAACCCATCAGAATGACATCACTCGGGTTTCATTCTGTCAGACTTCGCATGGGTTCGTTTGACGTCAAGCGAGAGGTCAAAGCAACACAGGATGCCTCCGGTGTATCGAAAATAGATCAACGTACGGGCTCGGAAACCAGCACCGTTCTGGTCCGGCCCCCGGAGTCTTCGCGCTCTGCTATCAGCCTGCTGATCGCCGCTGCCGACGCAGAAGCACAGGGGCTGCGGAGGGGAGGCGGGGGGGGACTCCGGAGCCCGGTGGCACGACATGAGGGCTCCTGACAAGGCTGTGCAGGTGGGACTGTTTGGGAATGGAGGCGTTCGAGCAACCGACACCCCCGGCCCCGAGATTGTCCTAAAAGAAAAAAGAACAGAAGTAGTTTGAGACATTTTTAAGCAGAAAAGAGTAAGTTAATCTATATGCGATATAAGAAGGGATGAGTCTGTGCTAAAGGCAGAGGAGTAAGAGTGAAAATGATGAGGCAGAGCTGGTCGAGGGCCCATCAGATGAAGACTGGATCTGCATCAGCGCGCTCTGCTGTCGTATATCCCCCGTGAGCGCGTTATCTCCACCCCGCTTTGATGTGCGTCCAGGCCGACATCTCACACAGGCTGTCGTCTCATGTGCTGTTGCGTAACCTTGACCCCGCACCCATGAAACCAGCAGAGAACAAGTGTTTTTAAGTGTTCCTATAATGTTTTTGGATTTACAACGCCTGCTGTTTCCTTCTTCGAGGTCTTATCAAATTCTACTACCTGCATTCTTATACATTTTCCAGACTTTATTATTTGTATTGATATTTTCATAAGGAATGGTTTGAGGTTGAAAATATAATATTTGTCTAGTTCTTTAAGTCACGTGTAATGTGATCCATCCTGTTGGGAAAATTGGACAAACTTACAATATGTGACATGTATTTCACATATTGTTGATATTATAGTTTTAATTATAGTTTTATGCTGGCAGGAGTTTTCCTGTGATGTTATTTTAAAGAGCTATTCATACTTATAATTACATGATTGAGCATCAATTTTTTATTCCGAATAATTATCAGTGTCTTGCTGGTATTAAATAAAAAAAAAAAAAAAAAAAAATCAAAGAGCCGGCCCAGAAAATATGAAACCTTTTTTCTTTTCTTTTTTTTTTTAACCACACTGCCTCCAGAGCACCTCAGTATAAATTTAAAACACTTGCGTTTTAATTTTTAGCTTTACTTTTTAGTTTTACTTTTAGTTTTACTTTTACTTTTACCTTTACTTTTAGTTTTAGTTTTAGTGTGGCTTTTACCATATTCATTTTCTATCCTCCCTTTCCAGCCCCAGGCCCAATTTTGTCCTGTTTCTGTTTGACATGGGGCAGTTTTGCCAGGGTTGGTCAGGGCAAAGCTAGACTTTTTACCCCTTTGTCTTCTGCTAAATGTCCAAACTACTGGATCTTTGCATCAGATTTACTGAATAAACTACAAGAATGTCATAATTATCACATTAGTGGTGACTTGAGCTTCTTGTTAGATTGATCACGCCTCAGTTTTCATTATTTCTCATCTACCTGCCAGAAGTCAGGGGCGTCTCTTCCTTCCTCTTGGGGCTTGGATTAAAGAGGCGATACTAAATCTTCCTGACCCAGATTTGGTCATGCAAGGCAAAGGCTGTTTGTGTGTGTGTGTGTGTGTGTGTGTGTGTGTGTGTGTGTGTGTGTGTGTGTGTGTGTGTGCGCGCGCGCATGTTGCATTGTGATTCACTGGTATAAAGAGTGTGTCCGCCCTACCTTAGTCTATTTGTACACGATAAGACAACATAGCAGAGCGCTCAGTTCTGACCTCTGACTCTTTTGAAAGATTTATAATAATCTTATTATGTGATACATAAAAACATGACGCATTAGGCCAGTAATGAATACTATTCCTGTTAAACCTACAATGGTTGATTTTTCAACTCAAAGCCAGGGAGAACATTGTCAGTCTTTTAGCTCAGTTTTTGGTCTCCTCCACCAAATATCTGGCTCTTTAGCTGCTAAATGCTCCACTGTGTTGAACAGCTGGTCTCTAACTGTATCTGTCTGCTCGTTATTACTGAGCCGGTGGTGGACAAGGTGCTTGTTAAAGCCTTTTGAGGCCCAGGACAAAGAGAAAGCTGATTTGATGCTTCTTGGACAAAAGAAACCGGCCATAGTAGCTCATTGGGCCAAATTAAAGATGCTTTAAGATCATGAATACCTGAAACAGACTTCAATCTGTTCAGCAGTTCTTGAGATGTTTCCCTAAAAACTACAAATTTCAAAAGTTATGGCTAGAGGAGATGTCAGGGAACAATCAGAGTCAATAGGATTCGTCCACTGGAGACCTTATACATCTGTTCAACATCTCATGGCCATTCTGTCCACTGGCTGTTGAGAGATTTTGTACCAAAACGTTTGGCCGATGAAACCACCATCCCCGGCGTTTCTGACAAGGCTGCTGATTTTCTACCTTTCGGCAGGGGAAGCGTCGCACTTTTCATTGTTTTTAGAGAAAAAGACCTCGCCATGGCCTGAAATTTCTCCTGCTTTCCCGTCTAATCTCCTGCAGCAGTTTCCTCTGATTGAGGAGGCTGTTTGTTCAGGGCTCAGCGACGGGACTGATGCTGTGCAAAGCCTTAAAAAAAAAAAAAAACAAGAAAAAAACCCATCAAGACTTTCATACATTCCTCACGCAGTCATTGATGTCTTTTTTTTTCTTTTCTTTTTTTATCGATAGTTGAAGCCTGTTTGGATGTTTTGGAATATTTTTATGCACGAGGAAGAGGGAACAAAAACAGGGACGGCCGTTGTGCGATGCACCTCGTACTTGTAGTTCAAATGTGTAAGATGAAAACAAATCCTGCGTTTAACTCTGAAACACCACCAAGCTCGCAGTTGCCCCTTCGTTTGTCACCCCGAGATTTTGATCAACAAAAGGGACATTGGACGATCCGAGGATAGGAAAGTGTGAAATTTATAATGCAATGCAACATTTACTGCACTGGGGTGGCACCACAGACCAGACGGTGTGGAAAAGGACTGAGTTCATCCACTGAGGAACATGAATGCCCCTTTAGATTATGATGTTCAAAGGAATACAAGGGATAATTTTCTTTTATTTATTTTTTTAACTTGATTCGGCTCGTTAACCCGTCAGATTGTCGTCAGAAACGCTAGGAGTCGATCCCCTGGACACGTATGTGTTAAGAGAACTGGACACCCTGTAACTCCGTCAAGTCTGAACGCACAGACAGATGTGGCGTGAATTGAACCTTATCTCCGGTGTCCATGAATTCACTTAGAAATCGCAGGAAAAAAAGAAGCCCCTACTTACAACTTCAAAACTCGGCTGAGAACAATCACGTTTTTAAGTTTTCTTCACTTTCGGCATAATTCAGTGACAGTTACCTATACATCCGTGGATACACCGCAAACAGGAACTGCTAAACGCTAATTCGGCAGCTTTTATCTGGGCCAGTTTGCCGAAAATGTAAACGACTGTAGCCGGATAGAAAGAAGTACTGGGCTTGGCTAACCGGCTGCAGGCCATGGCTCCAGTCAATCTTCCAGTTTAACCCTCAGCAGAAAGTGAAGAGGCGCAATTCCCCAAACTCTTCCTCTCAGAGAGCTACATGCAAATATTTATCCAGTGGTATAGAAATAGATATGTTCTGTCTTTATTACTTTTAACATATATATTTTTCCTAACTTTGTCTGGTAGAGAAAAGTGGTACAGAAAACAGAGAGTGTCTGTTTCTACTCTAACTACACTGTACATGTTCTGTGCATCCTTTGAGTGTCCTAAATTGTTTTCGTGTGTGTGTGTGTGCGTGTGTGTGTGTGTGTGTGTGAGTAATGCTTTATTTTCGTTGTGGAGGTTGACGTCAGCCCGTCAGACACCTCCTGCACAACGTCGAACACATTGGGGGCCTCTGTTGTCTCTCGTTAGCACGAACGGAAACACAGTCAACTGTATACAGTAGTGGAAGGTAACTAAAGTACATTTACTCAAGTTACTGTACTTATGTAAGATTTTAGAGGTACTTGTGCTTGAGTATTTCCATTTTACACAACTTTCTACTTATATTCCACTACGTTTAAGAGGGAAATATTGCACTTTTTACTACACTATATCCATGTCGGAGCTGTATTTACTTTTCAGATCCAAACTATTGATACAAAATAAAATCAAAAGATAAATTATGATGTGTTATTACTGAATAAGCTGTCCAGCAGTATATAAAATTTGGAGCAATATTATTTATACATGAGCTCTTATTGAACTTGAAGGAAAACTGGTTTGAAAATATCCAGTTATAGCCAAAATAAAGGACATAAGAGCATCTCAAACAGAAGTTTAGACCTGAATCTTATGTTACCATTTGAGTTGGATGAAGTTAAAGTGAGTCCTTTCTTTTATTTTATTTTTAGAAACTCTGACAATTTAAGTTAGGTTTCCATGAAATGTCTTGACAAAACCCCGAAATATTGGGATCTACAGTATTTTGGGATATATTGGGATAGATATATAGATATATTGGGATCTACGTATTTTAATGCTGTTTAAGTTTTCTACCTCTGTCTGTTAAGTCTGGAAAAGAAGCTAAGATGGATGATTTAACAGGTGTTTTTTCAGATTTCCCAGTTAAACACGCGTTTTTGTCAGTGATTCATGGTTTGAAGATTTGAATTTATGGCGAGGGCCTGGCATATTTTTTCACATGACGCAAAAATAAAAACGTTGCTAATTCATGTAAAGTGGTTAAAATTAGCACTGCTTTTACCAACTTTGAAGTCATACACACATGAATGCGTCAAGAACAATAATAGTAATCCATTCATATACTGCACTGTGCATTGTCCCAAAGTGGGCCATTCTGCATAATGGGGATTTTTACATTTGGCACATTTGTTAATTTTGTGAATGCAGGACTTTTACTCATATCAGACTATTTCTACACCGTGGGGTTTGCTGGGTTTTTTTTTCAAAGTAAAAGATGTGAGCACTTTCTGCACTGCTGACTTCATGTGGTAACAAACTCTTCACCACGGATTGCTACCCCATGCATCACTCCTCTGTTGTTTCCTGTCCCAGGTGATGCATCTGCTGCCATCGGCAGGTGCGGGGGGGGGGGGGGGGGGTGCTGTTACCATGGCGAACCTTTGTCACCATGGCAACAGAGTCTGAACTTGCTCTGGATGTCTGACATCACGTGGTGTGGGGGTGGATTGGGGGGGGGGTCTTGTTTGGCCCAGCGAGCTGATTGTTCGTGTCTGCTTCCTGCGTTTGTCGATAACGAGGTTGGTGAGCGAGGTCGCGACGGGGTCGGCGCTGTCATTAACTCGGCCTCCAGCTGCACTTTCCTGCGAGATAAATCTGTGTCTGCTCCGCTGAGTCACAAACAGACCAGAGATACCGAGGCCTCAAGACAGAGCACAGAAGCCCTCAGCCTAATGTCGACGTATTTAGGTATTTTAACATAATTTCAAGGGGCTGAGAATGAGAGCAGCCACAACTGAGGAAGAAATGTAGCACAGTTTCTCTGAGTTTTAGATTTCAGCTGATGGGTTTCAGGGTTGATACTATACATGTTACTTTACCTAAGGACAGATTTGCGGCACCTTCTGTATCCTAACAGGTGTTTAAGAGCATTTTCAGAAGCTGCAGGGAGGAAAAAACCAAGCTTTTGCTCTTTGAAATTATAGATTTAACTTCTAAAAATAATTAATATGAAAAACTCATAAAATATGATGTTTATATGTTTTTATATATATATATATATATTTTTTTTTTTCTCAATTTTTACCAACCAATCAGTCGGTTGATTAATACGTTTACTTTTAATAATAAATCTACCTCATTATACTTAAGTATAAATATACCTAAGTATTTGACATATTTAACAGTGACAGCATTTCATATTTACAATGCAGAACTTGTTTTGTAATTGAGTGATTTTTAGCTTTGTTCTATTAGCACTTCTACTCCGGTAAAGGATCTGTACGTATTTGTCTATATTTGCACTTTCACTGTAACGAAAGCACACACAGAGAGCACACACCTCGGGGGCCAACAACAGATGGTCGACGCCAGAAGACAGTTACATTGAACATCCGTCTCCACCAGATAGACTCCAAGACTGTAGTGGCTCCAAACCTGAAAAAAAGAAACATTCTCTATTACTGGAGATTTCTGGAAATTAGCATCAACATCTTGAAGACCGACTTTTTGTTTTTTGGAAACAGGACCAATAATATCAGCCCAGTGCGCTAAAACAAGTCAACTCATTCTTTAAAGAACTAGACAATCAATTTTTATTCTTTTTACAAACAAAAAAAGTCAATTCAAGGAAGTTGTGATTCCTTATTTTAGATTTATTAAATGTTATTTTTAGCAGCATTTTCATGATGTTAAAGTTTTGGTTTTTTTTTTTTAAATAACTGATTCTTTTTTTTTTTTTAAGACTTTCACTGTATGTTTTAAATCAGAGCAGAAAGGAAACAAGTGAGAGAAGGCTTGTCACAGTCATATCAAAAATATCTATTCATAGAAAAGTAGACGAGTTATTGCTGTTTATTTTAAAAATCAGAGCAAAGTTATAAATAACTAATGGTCGCAGCCGAACTTAGACAGTGAACGTAGTTAATGTTTTTACCTGCTAAACATCAGCATGTTGCCGTTGTCTAAACTGGAGGTGTCAGCCCAGTGTTTCTAGCGTTTCTACAGTATTTAAACCTTAAAAATAAAAGAAAAATAAAAAAAATGCTAATAATGACATATTTATGTTGATTTTCATCAGGTTGGATGGTGATTATAATTTTTTTATTTTATCACAGCAGCTTTGGAAGTGACTGCTGCTTAACATGTAGCGTATAGGAGCCAACATTAAACTAATGTTTCATACTTGTTTGGTTGTCAAGAAAAAAAAAAAAAAACACGTAAAAGAGTGCAACTGTGTGTGTGTGTGTGTGTGTGTGTGTGTGTGTGTGTGTGTGTGTGTGTGTGTGCATATGTGTGTGTGTGTGTGTGTGCATACGTGTGTGTGCATATGTGTGTGTGTGTGTGTGTGTGTGTGTGTGTGTATATTTTTTTTTTTCTGCTGCCTTGAATCATAGTAGAGACGACCACAGAAAGCAACAGACTCAACTTTGCAACAACAAGTATAAGAAGATAACTTTCTGTCGTCTCCTAACTTTTCTCATCACGCAGCACAGACACTGTCGTCCACCCGTAGGACGACGTCCAGACCGTTAAATGACACTGCGGTTGGCCGGTGGCCTGTCTCGGTCCTCCGACCGGATGTTGGCCGTGATGCGGTTTTGTTGTTTGCCAAACGAAAAGGGGAAGAGATTTAAATGTTGTGAGTGTTTGTGTGTTCGCTGTGGACAGATGTCTCCACAAACAACCTGGAAAAAAGAAGACAAATCACATTTATCCAGAAACGGCCGTTTCGACACAGATGTGGTTTTAGCCTCTTTCCTCTCTCGGCCTCCTCCTAATGGGTTGAGGGAACTCTGACTCTGCGTGTGAACTCACTTCCTTGGAAAAACTCCACGGTTCAGAGTGTGTGTGTGGGGGGTCGGGTGGGGGTTGGGGGGGGGTGGAGGCAGGAAAGGATGGAAGTGAAGGGAGGAGAGCGGAGAGGAGGTCAGGTTACAGATTCACGTTAAGCCACAGTTAAACTGTCCATGTTTTGGTTGTTCACATCTTCCTCGTACGTTGCATATTGTGTCCAATTTCCTCCGTGTCAGACCGAGCTTAACGCTTGACATCACTGAGATGTGTTGCACCACTTTGAGCCAAACCCCCCAACCCCCCAAAAAACAACAAACTCTGGGTTCTCTCAGTCGGTCGGCCGAGCTTGTAGAAGAAAAGGCTGCTCTTGAACTGAGATGCCAGGGCAAATTCCTGGGTCTGTTGGGCAGAGACGAGAGGCAGATCCAGTTGGTTTGTTTTAAAAAAGGGAGGGAGAGTGGAGAACGGAGGGGGAGGATGAGAGTTGGGGGGGGCGAGGGAAGTTTGTTAGCGTGCCATAGAGTCATTACTGTAAGGAAAGGAAAGGAGGTATTGCTTAGCTGACTGAACGCCAGCGATCTCAGATTAGATTACACTAAAATTTTGCTAAAGCTTTTTTTTTTTTTTTTTTAAGAAAAAAAATCATTCTTAACACAAAGAGGAAAAAACGCCGCTGTGTCCGGTTCCATCACAAAAAGAAAACAAAACTCGTGCTAAGCGAGTGTTTTCTTGACGCGATGGCGAGCTTCACTTTGCAGCCGATTCTGGACCAGAATCTGTTTCTAAAACAAATACGTGGAGGCTGTGCAGATGTTTCTGTGTTTAAAAAAAACAAAACAAAAGAAAACATGACTTCCTGCTCATTGGAGGTAAAAGTTGCCTGCATCTGGCCTATAGCACGTTGCCGATACCTCATCAGTTCGACAAATAAACCGGTGTTACTACGGGGATGCAGCAGGGAGACGTGCGGCGGGCGGCGGATTCCCGACAGTGTCGTGCTATTGTTCCCTTTAAATAGACTGTTCCTTTGATCCTGGAGCTCTAGCGGCTTTAGTGACGAATTCTTTATATTACAAAGTTACGGTCCAGAAGGTTAGGAAGACGAACAGCTTTGAACAGCATCATATCCTCAGCTCGACAGAATATTGCTCCCTCAACCACCCTTTTTCCGTCATTTGCCGCTTGAATCATAATTTTTCCAGCTGCCCTCTTGGCCTGTGATGACTCTTACTGTTGAGTCTGGGTTTTTATTCTCTCAACAGGCTAATAGATCAACTGACCCTTGAACTCTCCTCCCTCCGTCTCTGAGCGTCAGGATGTTAAAAATTGATCTGTGGCAGAAAAAAAAAATGCTCTGTGTACAAATTGCTGATGTGTTTGTGACTGAATTTTTTCTTGTTTTTGTTTGTTTGTTGTATGCCACAGTGGCGCTCCCAAGGAACACGAGGTCAGCCCCTCTCGTCTCGGCGAACGGCAGAAACGGGCCCCCTGTCTCCTCCCTGGACGGGGTCGCTTTCTCGGAAGGGGAACTCCTGCTCCAGGTGCGGTGAACATAAACATACGCTAGGCTAACGCCACCCAGCATTTTTTGGGAGTTATGCGCATGTGTTTTTTCTATACGCCAAATCTCCAGGCTCTGAACGGCTTTGTGCTGGTGGTGACGGCTGACGGCACGATCTTCTACACGTCCCCCACAATCCGGGACTTCCTGGGCTTCCATCAGGTAAAACCGTGGCGCTGCACACGGTGGAAATATGATGAATAAATTTTTTTTAAAAAAAGGTTAAATGATCTCTTTCCTCTGTCGCCAGTCGGACGTCGTCCACCAGAGCGTGTACGATCTGGTGCACATGGACGACAGGGAGACGTTCAAGTGTCAGCTCCACTTTGCTCTCAACCCCAGCGAATCTGGCGCAGGTGGGAGAGTAGAGGGTAATCAGATATTAAAAGCTTTAAAAAAAAAAAAAAAAAAAAGGAGGTCTATCTCTGCTCAGAATCCCTGGTTGCACACGTCCATAATGACTCTCAAAGGCCGGAGGAGATAAATTTATTCAGTAACTCGCAAGAGAAAAAAGGCAAATGTTTTAAGTTTGAATGTAAATTCTAACAGTGGTTAACAGCACATGATCCAAACATGCACATAAATCCAAAGAAATGAATGAAAAATACTAAATATTGGCAAAATCTTACCTAGATTTTTTTCTTCAAGCACGGGTCACTGCCCCCTGACACCATCTCTGCTCTCATTACTTGATGATATTCAAAAATTAATTAATGGAAACGGTTTTGATCCAGTCGCTTCGGTCGAAAAATCCAAAAGTTTTCCCCACTTATCAGTCAGAAAAATGATGGGAGATTTTGATTGAAGATGAAAAAAAATAGTTTTTAGTTTCATCTTTGATTAAGGATTTTTATCCAATGTCGTTGAGTGTGTACAGATCAAACATCTGTGTCTTTTTATTTAAAGTGCTGTTCAGACACAGTCAGACACTGTGTTTTTCCAATGTGGAGACGCACCAACAGCTGAACATAAACATGGTTTCCCTGCAGACGGTCACTCCAGCGGTAAAACCCTGAGCAGCTCCCAGAGCCTCTTGCCGCAGCACATCCCCCCGGAGAACTCGTCCTTCCTGGAGCGGAGCTTCTGCTGTCGCCTCCGCTGCCTCCTGGACAACACGTCTGGATTTGTGGTAATGCAACCCGAGCGTTTGTTAGATATGAGTCCGCAGCCGCACTGGCGGCTCAGGGTCGAGTATTTCACATTTGCAAGGCAGAGTTCGTACTTGTAATTGAATGATCTCACACTGTTGCATTACTATTTCTGACGAATATGTAGGCTTTGTCAGAAGTGGTGACGGACTAAAAAAAATTTTAGTAATTTGGTATATAACAAAAAATATTATGTTAATGCACTAACCCTGAGTAAAAATCCTTTACCACTCAGAGCTTCAGGCTTTGGTTTTTGACTCATAATTTTAACCTCTTTTAATAGATATTTATATTAAGTGTAGATAAAATTACTACCTGAAAAACAAAGTTGTCGTGCCTTCCTTAGCCCTGAGTAGTGCCTGCAGGTATTTTCTTCCAGGTTGCACACAGCACCAGAAGAGAAAAGGCAGCACCAGTGTTGTAGTGGTCAGGGGAAGGGTTGAAGAAAGTATCTGAGGCCCAAACATGGGGAGGGTCCATGAAAAGCCTGGAATAAAAAAACAAAGTTTTTTTTATCTTCTGGTTTGACTTAATACTGTTACTGCGAATGTTAGATTCAAACAGTCAAAAGTCATTTCGCACGGTTGTTTTCAGCCGTTTACGGTGAGAGGAGGTTTGAAAAGCTAAAATCAAAAATCAAGATGTTTGTGTTTACTTGTTTATTCACTTGTTTGTACTGGTGTGACAATGGATGTATTTAAAGGGGGAAGGGGCCCCACTGTGGCCGCGTACACACGGCCCCCAGATTTATGTGCCACGCCACTCTAACCAGGGTTTAAAAAAAAAAACAAAACAACAAAACCTGAGGTAGATAAGAGACAGCATCACACTGCTGAGTGAAATACTGCCCCCCCCACCCCCAGGCTTTGAATTTCAGTGGGCGTCTGAAGTACCTGCATCTGGGAAACGCCGGGGCTGCGGCTCCCCCCCAGCTCGCCCTGTTCGCCATCGCCACGCCTCTGCAGTCTCCCTCGGTCATGGAGATCCGCACCAAGACCCTCATCTTCCAAACCAAGCACAGGATGGACTTCGCTCCCGTGGGCATTGACACCAGGTAGGCCTCTTATCAGGTGACTCTCCCTTGGACCTGACAGGTGACATGTCAACTGTCTTTTAGTCAAATTAAAGTAACAAATAACCCTTGTCCAGATGAAAGGACGAATAACAAATGCAACCTCCAATCAACAACTGTCAAATGCCTCCTACTTAGAATAAAGACTGAAGCAGAAACTGAAATGATCTCAGTCCGAATCCGACTCTTCCCACCTCTGACAGTCTGTTCCGTCTCGTGTCCTTTGCTTCTGTACGTTTTTCCGTCTTCAGGGGGAAGCTGGTTCTGGGTTATACGGAGGTGGAGCTGGTCACCACAGGCTCTGGCTACCAGTTCATCCATGCTGCCGACATGATGTACTGCGCTGACAACCACCTCCGGAGTGAGTTCCCCTGCGATAACGATGAGACGAATGCACATTCTGCTTCTAAGCGCTTTTATTAACCTGTGTCCATTTTTTTCTGTATTATTTCCTGTTACTTTTACACCTGTTTTTTTAACCCTACATTACTTCCAGTCTCATATTGCTCCCTTGTCCCCATTGCTCCGTCCCCAGTGATCAAAACCGGAGACAGCGGCTTCACCATCTTCAGGCTGCTGACCAAGACGGGACACTGGCTCTGGGTCCAGGCCTCCGCCCGGATCGTCTTCAAAGGGGGGAGGCCGGACTTCATCATCGCCCGGCAGAAAGCCCTCACGTTAGCGTTACTCTCTTACCTTCACATTTTACACCTGCTTTTTCCTGTGATCACAACACGAAGTGCAGTTTAACAGCAAATTCTGCTTTGTCAGAAATGACGAAAAAAAAAGTTGCATCTACAGCCCAACAAAACTGAGACATCTTTGGTGAACTATCACAGTTTTGTGGAAAATTATCACCATATTACAAGTCACTGTGCCATCAAAATGATTTTGAAACTGTTGTTTTAAGGTAAAATAGTTACATGACGTTGCTTTAAGACACTTTAAAATGAGACATGAAAACCAGACAAAGTGTTTTCAATCAGTGCATGGACCTAACCTTGGCTTAATTAACTAATCAAATAAAACAGATAAGGTCTGGTTGTGCACCATGACATTCTGATTGTTATTGTTGACTGAAACACTTTTTTTTTCTTTTTTGTCACAGTATTAGAATCATACTTATTGCAACATTATTGTTTACTCACCGCCTCCTGTTTTTCCTTAGGAATGAGGAAGGGGAGGAACACCTGCGCCAGAGGAGACAGCAGCTACCCTTCAACCTCGCCACCGGCGAGGGTGTCCTCTACGACGTGTCCTTGGATGTCTTCTCTGTCCCCGGCCCCGGCCCGGCACCGGGCACCGCCGAGCCCACAGCGGAGAAACCTCTGGACCCCGCCTCGCTCCTGGGGTCCCTTCGCCGGCAGGACCGCTCCGTCTACGCCCTGCCGGAGAGGCCCGGCCCCCAGCTCCCAGTCCTCCCCCAGACGGAGGACGCCAACTGCGAAGCCCAGCCGTCCTTCGAGCGAGCCTTTCTGGATAGCCACGCTCTGCTCAGTGTGCCTAGTCAGATCCAGACTCTACAGAAGAGGTCCGTCACGGGGGACCCCACATCGGACGCCATGATTGACTCTTTGGAGCAGATTTTGGGAGATATTGGGGATGGAGGGATGGAGGGTATTGAGGTGGAGGGTACAGAGCTGAGGGACTGGGAGAACACCCTCATCCGGATGAATAAAGAGAGGGAAGATGCAGAGAGGGAGCTGAACTGCACCCTGGCCAACGATGTGTTCTCATATGTGGAGGAGGCTCTGAGGAGGGAGACTGGCGGGTTCGTGGCCCAGGGCTTGGATCAGACTGGGTGTCACGTCCCCAACATTTTATCCGTTCCAGGCGAGCATCCGGGGTTTTCAAATGATGAGCCACAGTGGCAGCAAACGATGCACAAGAGTTCTGACATGAGTGGATTTGGAGAACAGGCTCAGTGGGGAAATCTTCTCAGTGATGCTGGCAATGCGATGGGGCCAAAAGGTGCCTCTCGGTCGGTATCTCATGGGACGCCGAGCGCACTAACACCCACTCAGTGTTGTAATGCTCACCACGGACACACCTCTTCTTTGTGGCCTCCTGGCGGCAGCAATCGCCACTCCGGCAATGAGACGGTTTCGACACAATCCTGCATGACGCACCAGCCTTGGCTTCCATCTGCGCCGGGCACCCACAGCGTTCACAGCAGCCGTCGGCCTTGCTCGGAGGCGACGCACCGGGGTGTGCAACATTCTCTAAACCAGACTGGTTCACAGCAGACTCGCGTTGGGCAAGAGCCTCGGGGCCCTTTGGTGTGGCAACAGCAGCAGCAGCGACAACAGCTGCAGCAACGGCAACAGCAGCAGCAGAGTTTTCACCATCACAGACTTTCACACACAGTGGGGGCCGTGAACCCAGCGGCTCGCCTGTTCCACCCACAAACACGGCAATCGTCCGGCAGCTGCGCGTATGAAAATAATGAGGGTCACACGCCGAACGCTTTTACTGTTCCCGCCGGACAGAGCGGTCCCCTCCCGGGACAGGCGCACGTTTTAGGGACGACTGCTCGCGCTCTGCCCTTCGCAGGCACAGGCGTCCACCAGGGGCTGGCGTCTGGCCCCGGCTCTCACGCAGGCGCCCATGCAGATGTGGGCAGCACCGGCCTGGGTCACGGTGGCGACCTGGGAGCGCTTGGATCGGGATATCCTGCTAAAAACACAGCGTTGCAGTCGTCATTCTTCTGCTGGAACAGTGAAGCCCAGGTGAGACAGGGTTGCCGTGAGCAACGGCCGGGTTGTTTTTTTTTCAGTGACTGGTTTTGAGGTCATTTGGGAAGGAAAACAATTGAAAACTTTTTCATCAACTACGGTCTGGTTCAGATTTCGGGATCACTAGTGTGAGCACTAACCAGCTATTTGTCCAGGTGGTTTTGATTTGTCTTGGAAAACACGTTAAAAAATGCCCCCGGGCAGCTCTCGACCTGTTCTGGTGAGCTGCTCCTCCACCTCAGCTATCCAGTAAACTCGCAGAGCTGCGCAGTGAGACGGGCTATTCTGGGCGTCCAGGGTCCTGGGAGTAAAAGTGAGGCTCGTTCTCTGTACAGACGCTGTTAAGGGACTGGTGGTTGGAGCATCTCCAAGGGTCATAAAACTCATCAGCGCAAAATATGAGCAGGTGTTAGAAAAACATCAGGTCCGTTGATGAAAAAAGAAAAACTGTACAGGAAAAATTAGGCCAAGAGGTTAAGCTGATGTCTCGAACGGGAGTAAAAATTTGTTGTTGTTTGCTGCAGATTGTTCAGATGATATGAAACCTGATTAAAAAGCTCTGACTGTTTTAAACCAGTTCATTGTCAGATTCTGGGCAGATGTGCGATGAGAAGTAGAAACCATGATGTTAATTCATTTAAAGTTAATCAGATCTTCTTCCGGCACTAATTTACTTTATCTGCAGCTGTATATGAAAAAAAAAAAAAAAAGATAAACAAAACCAAAAGATAACATTGTGTAGACTTGTTTTTGTTTTGTTTTTTATATAAAATCCGTACGATAAAATCTCCTGTTTGGTCCAGCATCTGTTTTTTGTGAAGTTGGATGAATTCAACAACCGCGGCTCTGAATCTTTGTTTTACTGATCACGGTGAGAAAGATTATTGGACCCGCCGCAGCTCCGACTGACGAGCAGCCAAAGTTCATCCACCACAACGGATTTTGTCTATTTCTCAAAGTAAGAAAGGTGAAAATAATCAAAACTAGTAGTTACTGCACATATAGGAATTTCTGATATTTAGCAGGTAAAATGTTTACCATGTTGTAATTGTGCTAATTGAGCACTAAAGACAAAAGGCACATCTGCGGCTGACGGGAACATCAGACCACCACCGAAGCTTTTGTAGAAACCAAATAAGTTCACTGCCGGGCTGACATTGGGTGAACTCTGGTTCGGAAAGTGGGTGATAATAATTCACATATCACAGCCAAAACATAAACATAGACCTCGTACTAACGCAGCATCATTAAAATGCAGAGTCCGGGAATTATATGTTCTAATATTTCTATCTATTTCTTCTTGTCAACTTGTCTCTCATTGAATGTGGCAGGTCAAAGTAGGGACATTTAAAAAAAAAAAAAAAAAAAAGGTTGTGTTAGACACGTACGTATCAAACAGTTATGAAATCATCAGTCTACCCCCAACTCATCTGCCGACACTCAGGGGTCACAATTTTATCCGTACATTCCTCACGCTACCAGGCTAGGTCCATTTAAGTCTGTTTTATTTGCAGTATGTAGCCAAGAAATCATGAATTTTATGGTTTAATGTTTTATAGTCTCTTTATCATACGATCATTAGACCCTCAGTTATTAAAGAAGTTCATAAAGACCGACAAAGGACTGATCTGTCCATCAGCAGACGGAGGTGGAAGAATTAAAATATGGAGAAACAGATAATTAGGGAAGGTTTTCATTGTCAGGCCAACGGTCTGGCCAACGGTCTGACAATCGCCGCCTCTCTTACGCCTTCTTTTTTGTTTTTCCCCGCAGATTCCTAGAGTTTCCCTGAACGGCCTGGTCGACCCGTTCGCCTTCCCGGCCCGTCCCACGGGGAGCGTCAACCTCTCCCATAACGCCGGGCCGTAGTCGCCCCAGCAGCGGCTCTCTCCGGTCGGACTGACAGACATGATGTAGGGACTCGGAAGGCGGCTCCCAAGTGGACTTCCTGTGGCACAAAGGAGGAGATGATTTATTCTGTTTTAACAACGTCGTGTCTGCTGTGGCCCACGGACGAACACGGGCCTTCTCATTTCAAACCTCTGATGCGTTGCAGTCCTGCGCTGATAACGTGTCTCCAGTCTCTGGGCTTCTCTTCCTCTTGACTCTTGACTCATCAAATATTTATCAACCAGCCTCTATCTAATAATTGTCTTTTTAAGCATATTCAGTTCGGGGCTCATGTAACCAACAGTTGAAGGGTCCTGTCAGCTGAAAGGAGGCCGGTAGCCAACAGGGAAATAGGGCATCAGACCTTAGAGTTTGTTCCTTTACATTTGGCCTCAAAAGCAAAGAAATTTTTTGTTCTCGTTGATGTTTTAAAAAAGTAAAAGCAGCTTCTTGTTATTTTCTTGTTTTTTTTTTCCTTCAAGTAGGTCATTTTGGGTTTTTTTTTCTCAGCTGTGAAACTGAAGAGCGAAACATAAGAAAACCAAATATTTTCCCGGATGGTCAACACGGCTTCGTTGGGAATAACCGCGCTGGAGTTACGGTCACGTGGAGGGCCCGCCGATCGTTTGGCTTTTATTTTGAAAGGACTGCGATTCAGCTTTGCATTGACGATGCATGTGAGACGTGAAATGCACAGGACGCAGTGTTAGGATGCTGTATCTGTGTCACTCGTCCTCCACTACCCATCACTGATGTGTCCTTGAGCAAGACACCTCACTCCCTTGATAAATGGTTTATGACACACTGTAACGTCGCTATAAGCAGATGTAAGGACATTTTAAGGGTTTATCAACTAATGCATTTTTAAACCGTTACTGAGTGACTGATAATACAGTGTGAAATAGCTGTAATTGTACTTTATCTTATATGATAAGGTACCAAGTGCAACTGGGACATTTTAGAGTGTAAAAATAAACCTGTTAGTGCCTGTTTAAGTGCGACACTTTTTCATGTTACTTATTTTTATGAAACATGATGTGTCAAGCAACTAGTCGAGCGCCATGAAGAAAAGAAAAATGAACTCAAAGTCCACTTACTAGGTTTCTCCGAAGCTTTCAGTCAGACCTCACAGCCTTCGACAGCAGGGGGTATCTGATCTGTCGTCAGGGAGACGGAGCTGGTATTTAGAGACGGACAAATAATTTAGAGATAAATATGAGCAATACATAAAAATAAATGTCATATCTAATATTCATTTAACATATTTGGGCATGTTTTATATGAATACAACTGTTATGTTGTCATTGATTATCTGTTCATATACCAGCATCTGGCTACAGATGATTCACAGGAGAAATGTGGACAATCTGTGGACAATCTGGAGTTTGTGACAAAACAAAAAAATGTCCCAGTGTGTGCATACAACTAAATTACAGTGTCATATAGACAGTTTATTATTAATTGTTAATACCCTGCATGCATTCGGTTTAAACTCAGCAGCAGATCATTGGCCCTTGCAAGCTCGCGGAATCGTGTGCGATAAGGGCACTGCCAGGTTTTCAGCTGATGATGTTTTCACTGTGGCGAAGGGGGAGACGGCAGCTGTGGGGCTCACTGTGAACAGGCCTGGACGAGGTAGTTTGACTATGAACTGTGAAAACCTGCTGTATGTTGTTTTGGTTTTTTTCCATTAAAAAAAAAACATGTTTCTATTTCAGCTTTTTAGGAAAAAAAAGAACTTTTGTTCGTTTGTTTTGTTCGTCTTGTCAATTCATAAAAAAAAATGCACATTGATACTTTTTTTTTAAAACCTGTAGGAGATAATGGCCATTTTTTAATTCTGCTTCTTTAATTATTATAATATCACACTTCAGCTGCTTTTTAATTCTTGTGTATAAAAAAAAAATATATATAAATATATATATATATATATATATATATACATACATACATATAACCACTGGGGACAAGTCTTATTTATTTTTGCCATTAAAGAATCGTAATCCCCTCAGTCTGGTCTGAAGTATCACCTCTTTTTTTTGGGGGGGGGGCTTAAGTGTTTTAGGACAGTGATTCTTTTCACACCGGGTCATCTGCCAACCTGACGACATGAACGTTATGTTTCCTGTTTTAAAAAACAAAACAAAACAAAACATGAATACTGTGTGTGTTTCTTCATGCTCTTTCAACCTTTGAGTGATTAAAGAAAATGTAATAAGTTAATAACATTCCTCCATGAGCAGCACCTGGCGACAGCGGCGACAAAAAACTCCCTTTAACAGGTAGAAACGTTGAACAGGTCCTGGCTCGTGTGTGTGTCGGGGGGGGGGTGCAATATAGATATCACGTAAAGATGTAGATTAATAATGAGAATAATAAAACTAATAGTTATGATATTATAGCTAATAATAATAAGACAACATAGTGACAGTAGAAATCCTAATAATTGAAGCAGAGGATGTTGATCAGGATCAGGGGGCAGGAGGTGATCTGCAGTCATTGATCCAGACTCTACAGGATCAGAGGCAGAAAAACCTGCAGGAAGCGACGGGAGGAGAAAGAGAAGTAACGTTAGTAACCGGCATTTGGTCTTCGTTGTCCTTTTGCACCTGTGGCTCCCCTGACTCCGTTTTTTAATTTAAAAGGCTGTTCGTTCGAGTTCGGCTCTGAAATCCCAGCCGTCCCCGTCAGAAAGGCTGGCAGGTCTGTCTGAATGGGGGGAATTAAACACGAGGAGAAATAGAGTAACCCAATATCCCAATCGGCCGGACCCGGAACGGCGTTCTCACGCGAGGAATCTGATGCTCTGTTAAGAGCCAAAAAAAAAAAAAAAAAAAAGATGGGGGGGGGGCACGTCTGCTCTGGGAGTCGGTTCAGCTCCAGTTGAAAGAAGAGACTTGGAGGTGACAGCGGAGGCATCGCTTGACCCTTTCATTGACCTTCCCGTCGTCCTGAGTCAGCGATGATGGGTCTGTGTGTGTGTGTGTTTGTTGTTTCCACAGCCTTGTCCCCGGCGTCTGTCACCACATCACAGCTTTAAGAATGTTTCCCATTTGTTTACTGATGGTTTTTTTGTTTTTTTTCAATTTAAGGGAGCAACATATCAGGTTGTACCAAACACATTCTCGAGTCACTTGAACATTAGTGTACATGAGTTTTTTGGGGGGTTTCTTTTTCTTTCTGTTTTATACTCCAGTTCAGTGGGACTCTGGTTTTTTGGGTTTTTTTTTACTCCACTACATTTATTTGATTACTACTTGGTACTTTACAGATACAGAATAATAATATGAAATGCAATCAATGGATAAATTATGATGTATTATAAGATAAGACTTTATTGGTCCTTGGGGGGTAAAATTCTCAAGCTACCCTGCAGTGTATGAAGTTAAAATTAGCCTCACTTTTATCAGATAAATGCATTAAAGCAAACAATTCGTATGATTATGATCAATATGATTGTTCAATTCTGAAAATCTGGCCATCCTGTATAATGAGTACTAATGAGTACTACTTTTTGTACCTTAAATACATCTTAATGCCAATAACTTTGTACTTTCACTTAAATAAGGTTTTGAATGCAGAGCTTTTATTTGTATCAGAGTATTTCCACACTCTCATGCTGCTGCTTTTACTGAAGTAAAAGGTTTAAGCGCTTCTTCTTACTGTATTGGGATATTCTGAATGTTGACTATGAATCTAGCCGATGGTGGAATTTAGTGCGTTTACTCAGGTACCCCACCAAATGCAGTTTTGAGGTATTCGTGCTTCCCTTTGATTGAGTGTTTCCATTTTCCTTTTTTACTTCACTAAATGTATACACGGATATTGTACTTTTTAGGCCACTCGCCATATTTATTTGACAGCTAGCTGCTGTTTAACTGCTTGGATCAAGATTTATTACCTCCTGCAAGTGTCTCTGGTTTCTGCTCACATCTGCACAGATGTGTTGTGACTTTTAACTTGCGCTTCTTCTCAACGTTAAATGTGAAGAACATTGAGCATCACATTGAAACAATTGTATATGCATATATATATATATATATATATATATATATATATATATATATGCTATAAATATAAATACGTGTTTGAGGTCCAAAGAGATAGAATGTGATATTAAATCAGCAAAAATCTGAGGTCCAAAAAATGTAAACAGGTTTTTGTTTTTTTGTTTTTTTTTCTTCTTTCCTCAATTAATCATGTTAAAACCAGCTCCACTTGGACTAACTAACAGGGGACATTTTACTGCAGAGCTGCAGATACATTAAAGCACATTTTACTCATGATCCTGTACTTTCCCTTAAATAGGATCCTCAATACAGAACTTTTACTTTTAATGGAGTATTTCTACTTTGTTGTACTGGTACTCTTACTTAAGTAAAGGTTTAATATAACCTTTTCCACCATTGACCATGGGATATCTCAGCCCCCGACCAGCCTGCAACACCAGGGTTTTACTTTGGCTCCATCATGTGGACGAATGGTCCAACAGGTAAAACTAAAGAGACAGAAAAACATTTTGTCTGACTTACAATGCAGTAGCATTAAGATGCATAACAAGGACAAGGCTGTAAGTCAATGCAACAAGGTGTAAATACGGGAGTGGCCAGTCTGTCACAGGCTCTATGGTCTGATGTTGAACCAAACCCAAAACTAAATATTATCAGGATTTTAGATAATTAATATTAAATTTAAAAAATATCATTAAAAGGAAAAGATAAGGGGACTTTAGTCATCCAGATCATGCATGGATTATGGAACAGGCTCACCAGGCACAGGCCAAGGGGCCCAAGGAGTCAGGGGGCCCAAGGAGTCAGGGGGTCCCTGGTCTTCACCTGCAAAATGTCCCAAAAAAAGAGACACAAAAAGATCAAAATAAGACGCATAAACCACCAGAAAGCAAAGCAGAAAATTTACAAAAAGGTGGAAAATGACTTCAAAGAGAGACAAAGAATCCAAGATGAGCCTTAGGGGATGTAAAATAAGAGTTAAAAGACTGAAAATAACCGTAAAAAGACACGAAATAACAATAAAAAGACACAAAATGACAATAAAAAGACACAAAATAACAATAAAAAGATGCAAAATAACCATAAAAAGACCAAAAATGACAATAAAATGACACAAAATAACAATAATAAGATACAAAATAACCATGTAAAGAGCACTCAGCTCTGGCACTTTCGGTTGTTTTGTGTCTCTTTTAGCTTGGGGGCGTCTTCCTCCTTTGTAAGAGGGACTGTGGGGGGGGGGCTTGTACAATCGTAAAGTATATTTAGGGGCGATGACATTTACGGCAGCAGCAGTAGTTAACGCTTTAATACATAACACTGTGTTTGTTTGTGGTTTATAGTTGGTTTCATTCTTTTTCACTGGGTTTCTGTGTATCTACACTGTTTTTCTTGTTGTACTGAAGCTGCTTCTTTTTTGTTTTGTTGATTTATTTTTCGGTGAACATTTAGACATGTGTGACGCACGTTGTTTATTTCATTTTACTCTTGAATATATATCATCGCTTAATTCAGTGAAAGTGTAAGTGATCAAAAAGTTAATGCAGCTTGTATCGAAATACACACCCAAGTAAGCAATTATTTTCTTATTTGTAGCCATTTTATTCTTGCTGTGTATCATCCAGATACACGTGAAGTACTGAGTGAAGCTGTTTGTAAGGTGAGATGCTTGTTGATGATGATAATAATGATGATAATGATTCACTGATCTTGATAATGGACAGTATTTGTTGCTTAATATTATGGGCTGAAGATGGAGCCATTGAGTCATGCATAGGACGGACCACAGTGTCGGCCCTGTTGTTACTGTACTTCAGTGAGTAATGCCCCCCCCACCCCCCAGAGGAAATTCTTCTTCACAGTCAGGGCAAGAACATGACACACACCTACTGACTGAGCGGTTACATCAGCTGTTTCCAAGAAAACCGTGGCACAGAGAGAGAGATGATGGTGTCATCGTGCTCTCACATTTCAGTCCAGGGGGGGTCTGTTGAAAAATGTGGGAAAAGAGAGAGATGCTGGCAGCGAAAAACATCGGCCTTGACTTTAATGCAGAACTCCCACAGAAATATTGACATTTTTTACCAAGCAGCAAAAAAAACCTGCTAGTTTCTGACAAAAACACTGGTTCCATTAAAGTTAAACTACAACTGAGGAGAAATGTACAATAATTACTTACCAGTCATTTTGTGTATTTCTTTGGTGACAAAGGGAAAAGGTTTTTTTATGTGAACATAATAAAATGGAGAAGAAAAACTGACATGTGCCCCCCCCCCCACACACACACACACACACACAACTCCGTGCAGCCACTGGCCAGGTGTGAAAGGAGGCCGGGTTTTCACTTTACACTTTCAACAGGAGCCCAACAGACAACACTTAAACGCACGCACGCACACACACACACACACACACACACACACACGGCACAAGCCGCTGCGATCCACGGGCACGGTACAGCCTTACTTATCAAATATGTGTCCTCCGTGATAATGGAAAGAACAGAGGCCTGCTGGGAAGTTCATTGTGTGATCAGAGAACTAAGCCTGGAACCTGTTGGAACCTGTGGTATCCTACTCCTACTATTTCAATAGTCATATTGACAAAGAGACAAAAAAAGGCATTATGGTAAAAAAAAACAAGGGGAAAGACATTAAATCTAAATGATGTTAATATTCTCTTTAAATTTCTCTTTAAATGGCTTCACACTTGATATGATTCTACAGTATCAAGAAAACCTGTCATGAAATCACCATATCCAAGACACTAATATATTTCTATGGCTGCAATACTGTGATTGTAATTTTATAACATTACAGACATTTTTACATCCAATATATTGTTTTAGTTATATCAGCCTGACATCATACAAACCCATGCAACGTAACCTCCACATCATAACCTTCTAACTTTGTGGATCTTGGTCTGAAATTTTCTATAAGACTCTGACACACAGATGTGTTGATCCCAGGATACAGTTTGCAGTGTTGTGTTATCGCATCCACATTATATCTTAATGTATACACCATATATTAACATATCGCCATGGCAATTCACCTCAGGTCATATATGTCCCACACAAACAATCTGATTTTATATCCTATTCTGTATAAAAGAATATGACAGACTTTTGGCTGTTTTCGTGGCAGGTTTGGTGAGTGTTTTTATTAAGGTCACATCATATAATCTGATTAATGATTAAATGACCCCCCTCCCACACATCCCTACCCCCAACCCCCATACCTACATACATGTCTGAATATTTTATAAAAATTTCATGCACATTTGAGTGAAAAAGAAATTTGTATGCGAAAAAAAAAGAAATATCGTATGAATGTAAAATATGGATATCAGTGCATAAATACATAATGTAAATGAGATGATACGGATGAAAAAAATAAGAAAATAACACAAGAAAATGATAAGAAATTAAATAACCAAATAACAGTTATCGAGTCCGTATCCAGTCCAACAGAAAGACTTGGAAAGGGTAAAAAAAAAAAGATGAATTAATCCATCAATAAATAAAATGTTTTGTCACATTTCAAGGAGGAATGTTTCATAAGTTTCATACATGATCCTCCTTTAATTCTACATGAACGTGAAAGTGTTTCAACTACACATTGTGTAGAATTAAAGGTGGAAAAAGACAAAAACAAAAACACCCTGCAGGTATTTAATCATATTTTACATTTTGATTTTGTTTGTTTTATGCATAAACCTCACTTTACATGGTGCATTAGTCATTATTTTCTTGTATTAGATGTAAACACAATATTTTTTCCTTTAAAAACCATAAAAAGCTTAAGTTTTAATCATCCATTAGAGCTACTTAACGATCGATGGGTTGCTGATAGTGAAGGGTTAATAGTGCATCAGTATCATTACGGTTTTCAATCATAACAAAATGATAAAATTTGCGTACACATGTGCAGGTTCACATGTTCACAAATCTGAGTCACAGTTCCACAACTTTTTACACAGAAATTTGCAAATAATATTGCCTCAATAATACAACCCATGCGACACATATAGAGGGCAAAGGTCTGCAGTGAAATATCCAGGACATTGACAGAGTGCTTTTATTGTGAAATTCCTCAGTCCTTATTTATCAAGAGAGGCACCTTTTTTTTTGGGAGACTCACTCTGTCAAAGAAAATTATTCATAATTTTCAATCAGAGATTCGTCAGTGTTCAACAGTAATTGAATTTTGATATGGGGCAATTATTCATCATTTAAGGTTATTTGCATTAATTTGAAATATTAATGGGGTTTTTTTGGGGGGGTGAGAGAGTAGATGAGTATTTGGTCACAGAGGAGCTTGCACCACTCCAGGCATATATCCCAGCATCCTCTGCACTGTCTGCACGGCAGGCACAGGTCAAAGGAGGGAGTCTGAAGATTTTCTTTCTTCGAAGAAAAAAAAAATTGGATTCTTTGAACATGCAGAGAAGAGCTTAAGTAAATCCTTTAATGTATCTTGAAAGTATTTCTTCAAAATTATAATTGCAAATGATGATTTTCATGAAAATCAAATGTCCTCATTTAATCTTGTGTATATTCCGTCCGCCCAGGAACATCCACATTGTCATGGTAACCGGAACATCCGCCAATCAGATTCAGTGTTTCCCACTTTTTTCCAGTTTAAGATTTATTATTTCTCTCGCTGTTTTTTCGTCCCCGTTGGCTGAGCGACTCTGCCCAGGAAACTGTTCTGACGTGGAACGTGTGTAGCCTGGACTCGGCCCAGAGGGAAATCAACCCAACAACTGTTGGATGGATTGGCATGAAATCTGTTGCGAACATTCAGGGTTCCCAGAGGAATGATGCCAATGATCTGTGTGATCCCCAGGGCTTTTCCTGGACGTCAAAGTTTTCAGTTCCTGTGTACAATATCTTGACAGCTTTTCGGATGGATTGCTACAAAATTTTTAACAAGCATTCATGGTTCCCAGAGGTTGAATCATAATCATGACTTTGGTGGTTCGCTGAATTCTTCTCTAGCACTGCCATGAGGTTCATATTTTTTGGTCTTAAGTGAAATATCACAACAACTGTTGAATGGTTTGCCATGGAATTTAATACAACGCATTCATGTTCTCCTCAGGATCAATTGTAACAACTCTGGTGACCCTCTGTTTCGTCTTTTAGTGGCAAATCGGGTCAAAATTTTATTTTGTTGTATACTTTTGTTCAGCAGACAATCAGACCAAACTGTTGTGTTAAAGCACAACAGGTGGCTAGCGGAGTTAGCGGTTACATGTTTTAAGTACGGTTTAAACTTTTTATTCATATTTTCCTCCAATGCAAACTGTGAGGATTTGCTTGTATTCAAAATTTACAGTCTATAAGCGCGACAGACCATTTGTTCGATGTTTAATTACTTGGTGTTTTCATTCTTCTTCTATTATAATTTATTTACCATTTATTTCCCAACGGTTTAAATCCTTTGTTAAGCCCTTCTTTTCCAAAGCTAGCAATAAAATCTTGCTTGTTATTCATTTACCCTGGTAGCTTAATAGTACTCAAATTAAAATATATTGAGTCTATGCTGGAATCAGCCAAATACCATGTGCAATTTTTTTAACTGCACTGATCTAATGTATTTTGAGTTTCTTTCCACATGAAAATATTTGGGTTGTCCATTCCTTCTAGTGCACCACATAAAGGCTTTTTCTACTCTGATTAGTCTGTGTCCAATACAATAGTTACAAATCACTGCTGGAAAATAAACCCATTTGTTCGACTAGTGGCCCAGCAGAGGGAGCTGTCAGCGTAAACTAAACTAATAAATGAAAACGGAGGAGGACAATAGTGAGGCAGTGTCTGGAAGTATCTTCGGGTTTTATATTGTAGATGGTAAAATAACCAAGGCCGTTTGGTGATTTTGTGAAAAGCAGCTGCCTTAGCTGAAGCAGCTAGCGGGAAGCTAGCGGAGCTATGTCAATGGCAGCAGCTCATCTAAATTAAAATCTTCACGCTGTATTTGGATAAAACTGATGATTATGAGTTGGTTTGAATTTGTTATTGCTAAAACAGACAAAACTTTACCGCTGTGGCCAGTTATCACAGTGGGAGGTAAAAATACATTGTTCGTATTAATCCACCAGGAATGTGCTGCCTTTCCGGATAACGCCCCCCTGCTTCGGAAGGGTAAGTTGATGGACCGGCTCCAATCCAGAAAACACATTAGCTGGTTTTTGCATTTAGCTCAGAGCCACCGTATACCTATTGCGGCCCGCCAGCATGGCCGTGGACTCCTGTTTAGCCATGTCGGACGCCTGGTTCTATGGATGTCAATGTCAGTCAGCCCACCACTTTGGTCCAGACTGGATTACCTCGATATATTAACTGGATTAAAGGGAAATGATGTACGGACATCCCCAGAGGATGAATCCCACTGACTCCGGTTGTCTACCTATGTCGTTGTGGGCATATTAGCATGCTGCCATCAGCATTTAGCCCAGAGCAGCGCCTCGCCTTCGCTTTGCAGAAGAAGATGTTGGCATTACTCTAGACTTTTTTTTTTCTTTTCGATTTCCCCTTGAAAGTACCAGATGATAATAGGCAATCCTATAGTGTTACCGTTTCCCCTCAAATTTCAAGTATAATGAGATTTTTCGGGCCTGGACACAGAGAGAAAGAGAGGGAGGGAGAGAGAGAGAGAGGGAGAGACTGTGGGGGTGTGAGATAAGAACAGATTAATAACTGAGAGGAGACGGTTTGGGTCTGGAAAGGCTGATTTTCTGATTCGGCGCCCCGGAGTGTCACATGTCACCGTCTAGACTGTTTTGACACCGCGCTAAGAAATTCAGGGGGACGATGGCCGGCTCATGAAACTTGCAGATCCTGATTGAATCTGGGATGTTTTCATCAAGGCCATAGGGCTGAGGTGGGGGGGGTTCTCTCTCTCTGCCTACCCGTCCTCCTCCTCTTCGCTTGTAGACTTTGAGCGAGGAGGGGGCCGACTCCTTCGCCCATCAGTGTAGGTGCTCTCTCTCAACGTCAAGCAGACAGATAGATATTGGATTTTCTTTTTTTTTGTCTTGTCTTGTCTTGTCTTACACACCTCCGGTCACGCTTGGCTTTGCTCAGTCTTTGTGCATTTTGACAGACATTGGAGGCCTCTCTTCAGGACTTAATTTGCTGCACAGGGCTGCAACTAGGATTTTAAAAACTCCCGAAGTCATGAGCCCCCCCCCCCCCCCCCCCAGCCAAACCAAACCCCATCCACTATTATGTTTAATTACTTGGTGTTTTCATTCTTCTTCTATTATAATTTATTTACCATTTATTTCCCAACGGTTTAAATCCTTTGTTAAGCCCTTCTTTTCCAAAGCTAGCAATAAAATCTTGCTTGTTATTCATTTACCCTGGTAGCTTAATAGTACTCAAATTAAAATATATTGAGTCTATGCTGGAATCAGCCAAATACCATGTGCAATTTTTTTAACTGCACTGATCTAATGTATTTTGAGTTTCTTTCCACATGAAAATATTTGGGTTGTCCATTCCTTCTAGTGCACCACATAAAGGCTTTTTCTACTCTGATTAGTCTGTGTCCAATACAATAGTTACAAATCACTGCTGGAAAATAAACCCATTTTATGATTAAATAAATAACATGCTAAAGGTTTGGTTCGGCACAAAAACGACATGGTTGGGGTTTGGGAAAGATCTTGCTTTGGGTTACCATATGAAACACGTTAAGGAATAGGGAACGATCATGGTCATTCCTTTAAATAAAGCATTGACTGTTAGTGGTAATCGGGAAACCAGTGGCAGCCTCCTGTGTTAAAGTTCCAGTTTGATCTGTCGTAGTTACTTCCGCCAGTGGATTTTGTCATTAAAACGTAAACATATGCTGTTTTCAACTTTTGCCGAAAACACTGATGCTATTGTTTTTCATGGAAGATGGATGTCTGTTTACGAAATCTCTTATGTAAAAAATGAGCTGCCTGCTGCAGCTCGATGCAATACATCAGGCCATAAAACCAAAACAAGGAGCTTTAAGATGCTAAAATGCTAGTGTAGAACTGATGGGAAAGCCATTTGTTTTGCACGTATTAACTTGGTCATAAACCAAAGTGTTGGACAAATTAAAATTTTGACCTGATGATGGCGCTGGGTGAAAAGTTTAGGACCACCAACGTTTCTACAAGTCATCCTGAGGAGGAAGATTAATGTCTGCACTAAATTATACAGCGGTTGAGACATTTCACTCAAACCCACAAATGTCGACCTCATGGTGGCGGCAGAGGAAAAGTCAGGGGAACATCAAAGTGAGTTGGAATTATCATCTGAGGACCATGAATGTGTGCACATAATCTGGTGGAGTGGCCAGCATTGCCATTCGCATAGCCATGTCGCTAACGTGGCTAAAAAAGACAGATCATATTTTTAGACCAAGCCAGAATTTAAACATAAACCTCTTCCAAGTTGCTCCCAAACTCCATAACTCCCGGGGAAAATTCCCACTGACCTCAGCGTCCTCGGTTGTATCTGTGCGACCGACACATCGTTTCTTCTGAGCCTCCGGCATTAACTATTCAGCACAGGACTTTGTGAAGTCGGAATGATTCGTTTCCACGTCCTAAATCTGCCATCCGCTCACAAAATCCGGCCCGAGAGATCCCTCTGACTGCAAGGACTGAAAGATGTTGGCTAGTAAGCGGATCAGGGGCCGGAGCGGGTACTTTCCCCTCCTTTAACTTCTCCATTCTTTTTTAATGTATCACCTTGAAATCCACAGGGCATCCTCCCTGGATTCCCTTTGTCTATGAATGCTAATGGGATCTCTCTCTGTGTTAATAATAAATAGCCGCTGATAAAATAATAAATTTCTAATGTCCCTCCCTCTCAGACCTTTTCTCTCTCTCCTCTGTCTCAGATTAGTTTATCAGGGCTTTTGCCGCTCCAAACACTTTGGGCTTAATTATTTAAAATGCCTGAAAAATTCATACCCCCCCCCCTTTTTTTTGGGTGAAAAAGCCATGGTTCAGCCTATGAAAATTTGGGGGGGGGAAAAAAAGGTGGGGGGGGATGAAATATTCAGCAGCGCGCAGGCCCCTTCAATTATTTTTCAAACGCATGAATGTTAAAAAACACATGCATAGTGAAATGAGCATTTTAAGGCGGAATAATTCCTACAGCAATATAATACAGCGCTGTCAATTATTCAGGGCCAAATCTCCCCGCCGACACTTTACGCATTTATGTTTAATCACATTCAGGGAATTTGGATACAATCGCTTGGCTGTCATTTTTTTTTCTTTTTTTTTGGTCACCCTGAAGCAATGCAATTAAGCACATTTAAAAAGTTAGAGGATATTCTCCATCTTATAAAAACGTATAAAAAAACCACAACAACAATGAATTGTGTCCATCTGGGAGCAGAGCCCAGTGCTCCACTTCCAGTGCCTTTACTGGCTTTTTTGTTTGTTGTTTTCTGTTTTTTTGGGGGGATGGTCAAACCCTCCTCCTTGCTGCCCCCCCTTGTTTACTTCCCACCAATCTCTAACATACAACAAAACATAAAAAAGAAACAAAAGATGTTTCTGTTCCATCTGTAATTTAAGCGTTCGTCTGTGTTGCGTCCCGGCCCCAGTATCGCTCCTCGCCACACCAACGCTTTTGTTTGCTGGCTGTCACTGCGCTGTATTATTTAGAGGCAGAACAAACAGAGAGCCATCGCTGTCTTCTTCCTCTTCTTTTTTTTCTTCTTCCTTTCCTTCCGCTCCCTAATTCATTTGAACACCGGCTCCTCAGGCCTGTCAGCGCATCCACCACAGGGATCAATTTCACCACTGCAAACCCACTGGATCGGATGGGGCATTTTAAAAAGCCCACGCTCTCTTTGGCTGCAGTGGGTGTTTGAGTATGTGTATGTGTATGTGTGTGTGTGTGTGTGTGTGTGTGTGTGTGTGTGTGTGTGTGTGTGTGTGTGTGTGTGTGTGTGTGTGTGTGTGTGTGTGTGTGTGTGTGTGTGTGTGTGTGTGTGTGTGTGTGTGTGTGTGTGTGTGTGTGTGTGTGTGTGTGTGTGTGTGTGTGTGTGTGTGTGTGTGTGTGTGTGTGTGTGTGTGTGTGTGTGTGTGTGTGTGTGTGTGTGTGTGTGTGTGTGTGTGTGTGTGTGTGTGTGTGTGTGTGTGTGTGTGTGTGTGTGTGTGTGTGTGTGTGTGTGTGTGTGTGTGTGTGTGTGTGTGTGTGTGTGTGTGTGTGTGTGTGTGTGTGTGTGTGTGTGTGTGTGTGTGTGTGTGTGTGTGTGTGTGTGTGTGTGTGTGTGTGTGTGTGTGTGTGTGTGTGTGTGTGTGTGTGTGTGTGTGTGTGTGTGTGTGTGTGTGTGTGTGTGTGTGTGTGTGTGTGTGTGTGTGTGTGTGTGTGTGTGTGTGTGTGTGTGTGTGTGTGTGTGTGTGTGTGTGTGTGTGTGTGTGTGTGTGTGTGTGTGTGTGTGTGTGTGTGTGTGTGTGTGTGTGTGTGTGTGTGTGTGTGTGTGTGTGTGTGTGTGTGTGTGTGTGTGTGTGTGTGTGTGTGTGTGTGTGTGTGTGTGTGTGTGTGTGTGTGTGTGTGTGTGTGTGTGTGTGTGTGTGTGTGTGTGTGTGTGTGTGTGTGTGTGTGTGTGTGTGTGTGTGTGTGTGTGTGTGTGTGTGTGTGTGTGTGTGTGTGTGTGTGTGTGTGTGTGTGTGTGTGTGTGTGTGTGTGTGTGTGTGTGTGTGTGTGTGTGTGTGTGTGTGTGTGTGTGTGTGTGTGTGTGTGTGTGTGTGTGTGTGTGTGTGTGTGTGTGTGTGTGTGTGTGTGTGTGTGTGTGTGTGTGTGTGTGTGTGTGTGTGTGTGTGTGTGTGTGTGTGTGTGTGTGTGTGTGTGTGTGTGTGTGTGTGTGTGTGTGTGTGTGTGTGTGTGTGTGTGTGTGTGTGTGTGTGTGTGTGTGTGTGTGTGTGTGTGTGTGTGTGTGTGTGTGTGTGTGTGTGTGTGTGTGTGTGTGTGTGTGTGTGTGTGTGTGTGTGTGTGTGTGTGTGTGTGTGTGTGTGTGTGTGTGTGTGTGTGTGTGTGTGTGTGTGTGTGTGTGTGTGTGTGTGTGTGTGTGTGTGTGTGGGGGCATGCCCAGAGGTTCTGGGTCAGTTTTTTCCCCCCTCCCCCCCCCAGCTCCTCATCTGTCCCTGTTTTACCCAGATGTGGAGCGAGCACTCAGATGGTTTTCTTGATGTAACCAATCAGAGAGGAACTTGAGTTAAATAAGCTCAACGCTGTGGTGGAAGTATGGAAGGAAAATGTTGGTGGTGTTGCTGTGTGGCCAAAGCCTTTAGAGTTTTAAATGTGCAGCAGCTAAGATGTTTGAATGAAGTGAACTAAAACCAGAAATCTAAAAGCTCTGGAAATTGGTTTATTTGGATTTTTAAGTGGTATTTGGTCCCGATCTGCTGGATTTTCATTTAATACAGATCAATCAAATCTTGCCCTGAATATGCACATTGTTGTTTTTTTTAATGCACCTGATGATTTGTGAGAGAAAAAAAACAAACAAATGAACTTTATGTTCATCGTTACAGTTAAATAAAAGTTAAATAAATGATCTGAGTTTGCTAAGCAGGGGTTCTACTATTCTCCTTGCCTCTACTCCTCGTGGAAGAGTACCCAAATTAAGTATTTTTACACATATTACTCCATAGTTTTCCAAGAAAATGCTAACATGACATAAAAGTACAACTACAAGTCTGTAGAAAGGCTACAAGTAAAACTCCGGCTTAGAAATTATTACATATAAAAGTAGTTATCTATCGTAAGAAAAAATTATACTTAAAGTATCAAAAGTTGACAGATTACTCCCTAAATTACAGACATGTGGCTTTAGAGGAATGTTTCAAAATGGTTGAGCAGCTATTTAAAAAAAACAGACAACAGTATGTACTGTTAACTTGGGGAAAAACTGAATGTAGGATGGTTATATGTGGAGTCCCACAAGGGTCAGTACTGGGCCCTTAACTTTTCATTTCATGTACAAATATTTGTAAAGTAACAAAATGTGCGCTTTGCTTTTTTTGCAGATGACACAATTTAGCTAAAGAGCAACAGCAAATACAAAAACCTTTTTAAAAAAATAAAAATTAATGAAGTTATGAAAATAAAAGTAAAAAAAGCAAATCTTCAATTGACAGTTGAAACCGCAACATTTTTTTGGCATTTTTGTATGAAAAATGACTTAAAATTTATGAAATATTTGCCAGTTTTGTCAATTGACAAATCAAATGATCTCTTATCATTTCAGCTCTAGTTGTACATTCTGTTAAGTAGTATAATTTATAAAAAAGCATCATACTTTATACATCTTAATTTGTAAAGCTACTAGTATCTAAAGCTGTAAAATAAAAGTAGGGAAAGTAAAAAAAAAAGAAAATATTTGCCTGTGTAATATGGTTGCTCAGAAGTATAAAGTTACATAAAATGGAAATACACAGTACAAGTATTTTGTGAATGTACTTAGCTACACAACAGGTTATACCTACTATATAAATAAAGATTGCTGATATAAAACTGTGAAAATCGGAAAAATAAACACATTTTTGAGATGAAACATGTCACACACTTTCTCTTAAGAGCCAAAGAAAGTTATTCTATTAATTCTTAAAGTGGATTGAAGCTGCAAGTGGTCGATTGGGCAAAAGTTAATCTGAAAATGTTTCATGATTTTTTTTCAATCTAAAATGCCAAAAAAAATGTGAACTGATAACAGATTTGAGTAGCTTCTGTCTGTGACGTGAATGAAAGCATTCGCCTGTGTTCATCTCTGTCACATTAATAGATCTTGAAAACGCATAGACTGTTAAAACATTTATTCACCAGCTTCATGGATTAAATTATTTATTTGGATGCCTCACTTTAAAAACCATGTCTGATACATTGTTTACATTATTTTTTATATTAAAAGTATAATATTAGCATTGTAGCATGACTTATTAAGGATAACTGCTAAATTCAGCGTCTGTCTGTAGGCTGCAGTTTCATTAAATAGAATAAGAACTGGTGTTGATTGAATTTCAGGAAAATCAAACAAACTCTATGTGCTCGATAAAACTCGAAGGTACAAACATGCACTTAAATGTGAATCCTTTGCGCCTCCCTTCACATTTGCATATCTGCACTTTTCATCCAGCGCCATCGTCAGGTCAGATTTGAGCTCTTTTGATTTCCGACTGAATATCTGCAAAACCACTGACACTCCCATCAGCTCTGAAGAACATTTTTGCATCTTTCCTTTCACCGTTTCGGTTTCACGGCTGCAAACTCTGTTTTTCGGTTCACTCTCACTGCTCTTTTTACACCGTGTCCAGCTGCAGCAGAAAACTGTTTTCAGCGAAAAAGCTCCGATAAATTGGCGCGGTCCTCCGAAGAAAAACGACAGCATTAGCCACTTCTGCAAATGCCCCCCCCCCCCAAAAAAAAACAACAAACAGGGTTTCCACTCAACTGATTCAGACCTCTCTTGTAGTGTGATGTTTTTGAACCCATAGAGACAAAGTCCAAAGAAGGACGAGGGAGGAGGCAACTTTTAGAATGCTAAAACACTCGGATGAAGAACATGCAGATCATTATACCTGCTAAACATCTGCTTGTTAGCATGCATTGTCATTAATTATGTTTCCATCCCTCTGTTTTTATGTTAATTTTAAGTCTGTGCAACAAAAACCTAGGAGTGGAAACGCTAGAAATTAAAAAAAAAAAAGTTAAAATATCACAAAAATAGTTTCTAAGCTTTGCTGTGAGGGAAAAGCATAGTGTGACAAAGTGCAAAGGAAACAGTTGTAGAATAAATGACGATATATTTGAAGCGTACAACTTCAACTTTAATTTCAATGATGAGGAAACTGCCCGGAAATAACTCAGCTACTACGTCTGCAGGTAGCAGGAATGAGAAGAAATTACTGCCAAGGACCATTTATATTCTTCTCTGGGTCTTTAGGTTGTGTTTCGCAGTGTTTCCATAGGCCACTCAAAGAAGCCCCTAAGTAAGTCCATTGTCGGTCTCAAGGAGAACTGCGAAGACACTGACAGACTCAAGCTGGCCCCGGTACCCGGCAGCAGTTGCCATGGCGACCAAGGTCATAAACATAGGATAAAGCCAGCCTCCGGTGGAGGGAGTGAACAGTCGTAAGACTGGTGCCCTTCAGGGTCATGGCATAAACAACAGCTTCCCCCGGGGAGGACATAGGTGTTGCATGAAATATACAACGTGACTTGGGTGAATGCGATTTTATCGTTTAGGATTTGATGCCCGGTGGAATCTACACACATGTCTGTAGAGGTGCAGCCGTCCTGTGAAGAAACATCCTCATCAGGACACGTAGTAAGTTTTGTATGGGTTTAGATATGCCCCGCGAGGGGGATGATCCTCAGAAGGGGGGGGGGGCATCACAAGGTTTTCTCTCTTCGATTGACACCTCTGCAGAAGACACCTGGGTCTCCTGAAACATCCGTCCGGAAAAAACTGGCGACACGGACAGGATCCCAAGAGAACTACAGCCGGTAAGGGCGCAGTGGATGATTGATCAAAATACAGATGTCAATTGAGCTAGTGTGGATTATCTCAGTGTATTTTGGCCGCAGATTATGTGCAACCTAAATGTGTTAAGTTAAATTCTGACGTCAGTGGTTTTGTTTGAGAGATTTGAGGTTATAAGCGACAAGGCTTCCTCCCTCACCTTCTCTCTGTCCATTCACAGCACACAAGTGAACAGGTGATTTACCTGCCGCTACCACGACTACCACCATGCGACCTATTTCACCATGATCGACCGAAAGGGTGTTGGGCAACAACACGGACTATACCTTTCCCCTGGAGAGGGGGAGGACTGCCGTGTTTGTTTTTAACCCCCAGAGCGAAGGTGGAGTTTTTTTTCGAGGTGACTTTGGGTTGCGCCAAACACAGATAAGGTGAACAAGGTGGTTGCACTGGTTTGAAGACGTTCTGAGATGGCTGTAAAACCTTTGTTTCGGTGTAATCGGTGATTCTTCAGATTCGCAAGGTGTTACCCGGCCTTGCTCATCCCTGTCGATCAAGCAAGCTGGCGAGGCCGAACGGCCTGGACTTGATCGCACGCAGTGTGAGCGCATGGCCGATTTCCCGCAGGCAGCGCGTACCAGTGTAAACTGGACTTGCATCGAGCTTGAGTTTGTTTTTTGTTTTTTTTACAGTGTGTATTCTGGAGATATTAGGGAGGGGAGGACAGAGATTTATGACCGGAGGTGAATAGAGAAGCATCTGCATAACAGCAGGTGGACGGCAGATACAGGAGAGGAGACGGGGGCAGGAGGCAAAATATAAGAAAATATGTTTTAAACATCGAGTGTCTACGGCACAGATGATGAGTTGTGGGCACCGTTACAGAAGAAATGTATTATACTACAACACACACACACACAAACACACATCGAACGCAGACACACACATAAACACAAATAGACACACACATAAACATGCGCACACCTGGACCGCATGGTTTATAATCCCCACGGGCCCCGGGGCCTCGCTCCCAGGCCCCTCAACTCGGTGACAACAAACCTGCCTCTCTGATTTATGGAAATGCAGATGGAGTTTTTATTATGCTTCGTCCTGACACACACACACACACGCTCACACACACACACGCGCACGCGCACCCACACGTACTTGTACTTCTATACTCGTGAGGACACACAAACAAACAACCACAATGCCTGGTCCTAACTAACCCTGACCTCAACCACCTAAATGCCTGGTCCCAACCGTGACCTGAACCTGATTCTGACCTGAACCACCCAAACCAGGTCTTGACCCTGAAACAGCCTTTTGAGGGTGTGTCGGAAAAAGACGACTCACTCCACACAGTGTTTATCTCGCTCCGGTCCTCACAAAGATACACACCCACATGCACACGCACACACACACACACACACACACACACACACACACACACAAAGCCCATAATCTAATCATCATTTCCGATGCAGCATTGACACGTTTCTTACAGTGTTTGACCCTCTTTGTCCTTCCTTTGGCTCTATCCAGGACTGTGTGTGTGTGTGTGTGTGTTAAGCCTACATATATAAATACACGTGTGTGTGCGTGTTTAATTGCTGTAATTAGCATGCGTAAGGATACAATAAATTATACAGTGTTTTAGCTGGGAAATAGTTCATGCTCAGGTCAGCATGGTGCCTGCATGTGTTAATTATTTAATGTTGTGTAATGTATGTGTTTGTATTAATTTTTTTCTTTTTTTTGCAGTGGTGGAAGAAGTAATCAAGTTCTTTACTTAAATAAAATCCCATAAATTAAGTATTATCACCAAAATGCACCTAATGTATCAAAGTGCTTGTTCTGCAGTAAAATGTCTCCTTTGACTTATATGTTATATCATATAATATTATTAGATTGTTGATACCGATGCATCAATATGTTCTGGATTCTCAGTTGGTTACACTTTCCTCCTACTCATAGTCCCACAAAGCATATTTAAGAAATAAATTAATTTTAATGTGTTTTATAATTTCATTTTTTTTCCCCTCAAGACATTTCTTGTATATTTTTAACAGTGTGTACCTGTTTTTTTAGGTATTCAGCCCCATTTGGGCTTTTCCCCTCTACCTGCACATTAATCTTTTTTCTTATTTGTATGCCTTTTTTAAAAATTGTAATTTTAACCGATGCAAGTAAACAAAGACAAAACTATGGTAGCCACTCGAGGTGGAGCCAGATGTGAGTTTCATACATCCCGGTGAGTGAGTCTGGTGACGACGGAGATGGAGCTAAGACTGAATGTGGGCGTCAGAGCCACCGAACAGTTAAGACTCGTGACAACCCCAGTAGAGTTTATTAGGAGGTGATGTCGCGGTGCCCAGCTTCACCGACAAGAGGGAAAGTCAGCGTCACTTTTTGCAGTTGTAATATGAACTGAAAGTGAGATGGAAACTATGCAGCTGCAGGTCTGGTTGTTTCGAGGATGTGAACAGTTTTGGCGTCTGTTCAGCTGCAAAGTTCCCTCTTCACATCACAGCACAGTCTTGGCCAGTTCTGCATTAGCCACAGCATTTATATCATTACTCCGGCAATATCAACACAGGCTCCGTGCAGTTTGATGACTATCTCTTGACCAGAGTTTCTCACCTGCTGGCGAACCCAACCGATCGCCCGAGAGCCAGATCACTGATCAATCAGGCGATTGGTCACATGTCCCGACCTCAAACCGCACAGCTGATGTGGGGGAGATTCAGGGACGATTTTAAAATTCTAAATTCAGTCGTCTGTATAAAGTCCAAATTACTTTCCTGTCAAAAAAGGCAGGAAACTGGCTGTTTAATCTCAAGCAGTGTGCTTTCTTTTATAGATTTATTATATTAGATTCTTTCAAAGTGCAATATTTATTTCTGAAGTGTAGTAAAGTAGAGGTATAAAGTAGCATAAAATGGAAATTCTATAATACCTCAAAATTGTAATGAAGTTCAATGCTCGGGTAAATGTACTTAGACATTTTCCACCACTGGTTTCCTGTGTGTGTGTGTATGCACATGCTTGTGAGCATTCGTTCTTAATCTTTCTTTGTCGTGTTTGCTCAACCCGACATCTGTGTGACTCGCTGTGACACAGAGATTTCATGCACGCCCAACAACTGCCGCTTATAGTGGCAAAAAAAAAAATCCTCAGCACAAACGAAAGAGGCAAGTGAAACCATCGCTGACGTTTTTTGTTGTTGACGTTTTTTTTTGGGGGGGGGGGTCACACAAGCCTTTCGTGTCTTTCATCTGAATATTCATAATCTCCAAATCATTATCTGTGTCAGACTAGGGAGGGACCGGTGGGGGTTCTGGTAAAGGTGCTAAAACTGCCTGGCTTTCATTATTGGGGAACCTCCTTTTGTGAACGATACTTCCTGCCAGTTCAGAGGATGAGGAACAAAAATGCAAGAGTGAGAAACCATAAAAGCATAAAGGAAAAAAAAAGCAGAAATTAAAAAACAAAACAAAAAAACAACAAAAAAACAAAACCAGGAGCATTGATGGGAAGAGCAGGGAGTTGTTTACCCACGCACTTCAATATATAAAAACTCTCAACTCAATCCCTTTCTCTCTTTCTTTCTTTTTTCTCTTTCTTTCTTTCTGTTTTCTTTCTTCCTTTCTTTCTCTCTCTCTTTCTTTCATTCCTTCTTTCTCCTTTGTTATGGTCTTTGCCATCCATTCACTCCATCCGGTTCTTCGTCTTTCACCCTGCTTCCCCCATTCTCTCCGCCATCCTCTCTGGAGTGCTCTTTATCCCCCGGTCCTCAGTATCCTACCACACCCTCCCTCCCTCCCTCCCTCTCTCTCTCTCTCTCCCTTTCTCTCTCACTCTCATCTCATCCCTGCATCCCCACCCCTCAGCGTTTAGTGATTAATGCGAGTTTTAATTGTCATGCTCACTTTTATGCTCATTAAAGTGTATTATGCAGCAGTTAGGGTATTAAAGTTCAGTAAGAAATTTCATGCATACTGATGAGAATGCAAATGAGCCCAGCGTGAAGAAGATACTATAGTTTGCATTGTGCTTGTGTGTGTGTGTGTGTGTGTGTGTGTGTGTGTGTATCCCCAGGAGTGAGCGTCGAGTGTCATTATCACCAGCACTAGCCATCTTAGCGAAGCAGAGAGAATCCATCCATAGAAATCATGGTAATGGGACTCTTAAAGCATTCCTCATGCCTGAATACCTTAAAACGTATGTATCATGCGACGCTCTGTGTTTCAAAAAAAAAAAAATGCTGCCTGGCCCTTCCTCAGCAGCCTGAAACAAAAAAAAAAACAAGAAAATATGAAAACATCAAACCTGCAAACAGCCGCTGGAGGATTGGCCTGGGTCTGCCTGGGTCACGCCGTGTGCGCGCTGTGGACAAAAGGCAGAGAGACCATGTTAATGAGCTTTAAAACGCAGCCACGTAGCGATAGCTTGAAGAGCTTTGAGCTCAACGCTAGATGCAGGCGTTTACAATTTTCGAACCGTCATCCTGACTTTTTCTTGATTGCCCTTGATACAAAGCATGGTCGAATTGTGTGTGAGGATTTGACCAGAAGCTAAAAGAAAAAAACAACAACAAAAAAAAAATAAACCCAAATGTTCACCGTGTATGTATGGGGGTATAATGTTGAATAAAGCAAAGTGTAAAATGGCATTAAATCCCTGTAACATACAGAAAATCACTGATCCCAAATGTCAATTATTCACTCGTTCCAGTAGGTTGTTCATGTTTTCATTTTCAATTCAGTTTTGTTTTTTGACAACACAATATCAAAAACATGTGAAGGGAAAACAACAATAACATGGACTCAGTATATCTCAGCATGTTGCTGATTGTCGCCTACGAATGCTGCTGCTACTGCTCCTTCATGTCAGTGTCAAAGTAATTCATATTATGTATAGAGTAGTAGGCTATAAGCACAAAGAGGTGGTTTTTTGCATGTTTTCTGGGTAGACCTGATGATGGTACTATATGAAAAGTCCGAGCATCACCAAAGTTATTACTCTTCATCCCACGGGGAGATGTTTCGCCTTCAAAACCCACATGTCAGCCTCTTGGTGGCACTAGGGAACTGATTGGTTCATCCTCTGGGCACCGGGAACGTCAGCACCGATCCGTCAAACGGTTGCCGTGGACCACAGCGGTTGACCGATGCCGCCAGCATCAGGGCGTGTTAAACGAGGCATCCCGATGAAACGCACGTACCCTCAGTGAAAAGGAAGATAAGAACCTTATTACCATAAAAAAAGCATTTGAAATTTAAATTCAATGCAGTGAAAGTGAAATGCAGCCAAATGGCCAAAAAAAAAAAAAAAAAAAAAAATAGATAAGTCAATAAATAATGAACAAAAGCTCAGGTGTTGGGAGGCGGATCTGTCTCATTCAAGACAGTGTGTCATGCGTGTTGATGCTGCTGTCTTCCTCTCTCAGCCCACCTACCGCCGCCGCCACGCTGGGCGAACAGGCTCAGTCATTACTTCGCTTCTACTGCGCTGTCTGTGGGGCGAAATGAGACAATGGCGAAGATTTTCAACGGGGGGGGGGCAAATCATTTACACAGCATGGAGCGAGTGTGCTGAAATGAGGGCCTCCGATAACGCCGTCCTGCAGGAGCAGCAGGTGGTGCCGTAACCGGAGGGTATCAGGAGGGGAAAGAAAAAAGAGACAGATAAATTTATTACGGTGACAAACAGCGTGTTTATGCACCAATAAAACTGTTTAAGATCAGTTCTGAAATGTTCCCCCGGTGCTGATCAAAAGGAGATGACAGACGTTCTCGGATGAGGCTGCTGGGAATAAGAGTTTTCTCTTTTGTTTTGTTTTTTCTTTTTCAGTACGGCATTCTTTGGCTCTGCGTAGTTTGAATTGAACTGTCAGGGAAACGATTGTTTCCCAGTTTGTATTCCAGCTGTAATAACTGCTACCCAACCTCTGGGTCCTGCAAATCAAAAGGCGAGAAGTGCGCGTTGTTTGTATTTGTGCCTTCCAAAACCTTTTACATATCACCTTTTTGAGAAAATAAAACCAGTTTCACAAAGCTATGTAGAAACTAAAACAAATAAGGCAAATGAGTTATGGCCAGCTAGTTGTTTTATTCTATGGAACATTTACCAAACCTAAAATGTCTAGTCATGCCCTATTTTGTTTAACTAAGACAAGCTTAGGAACCGAAATGCTGAAGATACCGATTTCTTTGATAACTTATTATCCTTATTTATATTTAACTTTGTGGTTCTTTTGCTTTTGTTTTGTTGTGTTTTTTTTTTTTACAATGGACAATCATCGTAACTGTATTAATACCTTCAATCTACAAAGTAACTAACACTTATGGGTAAAAGTATAATGTAGCATTAAAACAGCTATAAATAAAGTACGAGCACCTGAAATTGTACCTGAGTAAATGTACTTGAGGCATAAACCGACTGCTCTCTGCTGCAGTGAAAATATTGCACTTAAAACAACAGTACATACTATTATCAAAATAGTATATTATTAGTACATAGTCATGAATTTTGACTCAGCAGATCAAGCAGAAAAGCAGTCAAAAACTTTTTTTTTATACTGAGTCTATTGCTCCAACTTTAGCCATCTTTTCAAAGGCTTGTCTCGACCTGGGACTCCAGGTGAACACAATCCACCAGCTGATAAAACAGAAAACCAGCAGCTGGGTCCCTGAGGACAACTGGGTAAAAAAACAACATGACCATTGTCCATGGTGGACTGTGTCCAGCTGGCCTGGGGTGGACTACTGTTCACATAGAAAACAATTGGGAACAAAGAACCTATTACAAGTCCTTTTTCGATACTATGTATTGTGTTGTCCAATACCACGTTATTGATATTGATACCCCTTGTGACTCTGTACGGTAAATATGAAGCTACTGCCAGGGGCAGTTAGCTTAGCTTAGCATAAAGACTGGAAGCAGGAAACGAAGGGAATAAAATCCACATGCTAACACTTCGAACGTGTCATATCACTTTCTTTTAGCATCTTTGCATCGTCTGCACGTTTGTTTTTAGGATTGAAGTTCAAGATTCTTTTAGTCACTTTCAAGGCCAGGCGTGGGCCGGCCCCCTCCTGATATTTCTTAATTTTTATCCCCCACTGGCCACTTTTTCTGGCACTTTAGACACTGAACGATCAGTTGACTATTAAAGGAAACAACCGACAGAAGTATTGCTAATAGAAAATTCACGGCTGCGAACTCATGGTATTTCTGTGATGGAGTATTTGAGTGAGCGTGTGTGTGTGTGTGTGTTAATAACATGACCCATTCTATGAGCCGCATTCTCAGCTTTTCCACCGTGGGTTTTCCGTAAACGTTCCCATGCACGCACCCACACACACACTCACACACACGCACACACAGTCACACTCACACACACACACTCACACACACGAACACACAGTCACACTCACACACACGCACACACAGTCACACTCACACACACACGCACACACACTCACGCACACTCACCCACACACACTCACACACACGCACACACAGTCACTCACACACACACACTCACACACAGTCACACTCACACACACGCACACACAGTCACACTCACACACACACTCACACACGGCGGCTCTGAGCTGTGTTTCCTTTAAACGGACCCACATTCCAGCGGACCCTGAACGTCACGCGGGGGCGGCGCTGCGTTCACTGCCCCCCCCTCCCCGAGCTAAAACCACGAGGCTCCGGTGTTGACAGGCCAATCGCCGCCCACAGGCACGCAGCGCCCGGCCGCCGCTTCGCCCTCCTCCGCCGCGCTGAGCCTCGTCCCTCCGCCTGTAGCCTACGATAACGCCGCCCCCCGGAGACCCCCCCCACCGCCGCCACCGCGCTTCGCCGGTCCCCGTCCCGGCCGCCGCCGGTCTTTAAACCCGCCGCTCCTTTTCCTTTTCCTTTTCCTTTTCCTTTTCCTCTCTCCCTTTTTTTCTCGTCCGGGTCTCGAATGCGGCTCACAAAGGATTAGCGGCCGTGCGGGAATTCCGCCCTGGCGGGGCTGAACCGGACAGACCCCGCCTTCCCTTCATTTGTCAACAAAGGCGTTTGACAGGTCCGGAGAAGCCCTGCCTCCGCGCTCCCTTAAAAGGATGATTCGGCCATACACGGCCGACAACCAGGCAGTGGGCGACCGTTTTCCCTTCCCCGTCCCGTTCATATGGTGCGTTGACTTCCTCCGTCGCCGTTAAAGCGGAGCTATCATGGCGGAGCGCGCACAGCAGCCCCCGGCCAAGCGGCTCTGCTGTAGACCGGGCTACGGCGCAACATGTAGGCAAGGCCAGCGGGCCGCCTGGGCGACGTGCGGCGGCCCCGCCGCCGCCCAGGGCGAGTCGAGCAAGACCCAGAGTCCGGAGTCCCTCCTGGACATCGCGGCGAGGAGAGTCGCCGAGAAGTGGCCGTTTCAGAGGGTAGAGGAGCGCTTCGAGCGGATCCCGGAGCCCGTGCAGAGGCGGATCGTGTACTGGTCCTTCCCGAGGAGCGAGCGGGAGATCTGCATGTACTCGTCGTTCAACGCGGGCGGCGAGGAGGTCGGGGGCGGCGGGGAGAGCGGCGACGACGCGCGGCTGCCGTTCCGACGGGGCATCGGTCTGCTGGAGAGCGGCTGCGTGGACAACGTACTGCAAGTCGGTGAGTGCCCGCGACGGGACCCGGCGCGACGGGCGCGAACACGGCCGCGGCGGGGAGAGGGCGAAAACAACAACAATAACAATAACAACAACAATAACAACAACGACAACAATAACGCCGGGGCCCGTGTTAAATGTCGTTCGTGTGAACGAGCGGAATAATGAAGGTAGATAAAGTGACAGGCTCTGACAACAAAGGGTGAAGCGGTCAGGCGACGGACACGGAGAGGCTACAATGGGGCTTTAAATGTGCTGGGCGCATGAATGGGAATGTGTGACTGGGGCATTTAAAGCCTGCTTTCTTTCTTCTTTTTTTGGCTCGGGGCAGTTTGAATGTGAAGTGCGGGGGGGGGGGGGGCACTAACAAAGCCTCCAATACCACTAATTGCGTTGAAAATCAAGCTGTGGCTTAAAAAAGAAAAAGGAAACAAAAAAAAAAAAACTCAAAATACCGTAAGAACAAGGAATTCCCACAATCTCAATCTCCACTTGGATCCATTGAGAAACGTTAACAGAATAAAGATAAGGACGCATATCTGCTCATCTGCTGCCGGTTTAGAGGCAATAATGTGAAATTTGACCATGTCAATTAGTGACACAAAAGTCCCAAAGATTTTTTGGAGCTGCTTTCGGGGTCAGGTCATGGGACGGGCAAGCAGGCGTCCAAAAGCACCTGAAACTACTTACTGTGTCTCCTAATCCCAATATAAAAATCAAATTGACTGGGCTCATATGACTTAAAATAAACATTTGGCACCATTAAAAGCCCCTTTTAAAAAATTCAGTCTCACAATTTCCTGCTGGATATGTCACATTCGGTTCATTCGGATGCAGCTGAACAGACAGTAGGACCCTTTTCTTTCTTTTTTTTTTTTTTTTAATCGGTTTAAAATGATTACATAAAAACTATTGAGTAATAAGGGAAGTGCTCTGTGTTGGGCTGGGTCTCAACTGACACACATTGCATTTGAATGAGTTGCCCTGGGTGGCACCTCTGCGGTGCTGTTGAATAATAATAATTGAGTGCAGCCTAAATGGAGTTTGATCCGGCAGATGCATTGCGCCTCGGCCGCCCTGCAAAGAGAGGCTTGATAAATGTGAACCCACCGTTTTGGCACAAAGTCAAAATACGCAGCCTTGCATTGCTGTTGTTATATATTTAGATCAGCTCGTCGTCGTCGTTGTTTTCACCGGCATGTTTTTGGCCGTTACACAGGCGATTTTGCGTCTTTTCTCTGAACGCGAGGATGAGAACAGACCATCAGGGCTGCTTGTTTACAACCCACTTTGAGGAGGTGTGGATTTTTTTTTTCTTTTTCCTTTTTGCTGAGTGAAACAGGAACAGACACCTGTGTGCTGAATTGACAGTTGCTTGTGCATGACAACTTTTCCTCTGCCAAACAGCGACATGAATCAGTGACTCCATGGCTTTTGATTTAATTGCATTTAGTTGCATTATTCATCCATTTATTTATTTATTTATTTTCTCCTTGTGCCTAAAAGAGCACAGCCTCCCTTTGAGATTTTAATCACTCGGCACACATATCAAATGCCCTGCATTCCCATTGTGAGTTTGGCACTTTGTTCCTATTTTCATGTTCATTTGTGTCTTTTCAAGCTTCCTGTGGCCTCCCAGAAGGAAAGCTAAACAAAAGCATCTTTTCACTCCCTTGTTAAGTAGAGGAGATTTGGAAGGAGGAAGCATTCTTTTTTCTTTTTCTTTTTTAAAAAGGGCGACGGTTCACACCAGTCTGCAGCCAATCAGTTCAGGTTCTTGTGTGTTGTGTGTATCTATAACTGAGGAGAGAGAAAAAAAAAAAGAGAGCGAGAGAGACGACAGAGCGGCGTTGAATTGAAGAGATAGCTCACTTTAATGAAGACAGGGTCCGGTGTGTCGCCGACGCGGTCGGCTGGGAGCCTTTGCCTGTCCTGCAGCCTGTCCGTCACCTGCAAGATCCAAAGGAAGGTGTCCCCGGAGGGGCCGTAATCCCATTACTCTGCATGGTTAATTTGAATTGTAATGCAATCTGAACACTTGAGTTTCTGCATGACCCGTCCCTCCCTCTCCCTCTCTCATCCCCTCACTTTTAAATGCAGGAGGTTCATGCGGGCTTTGTGTACTCGCTGGAGGGCCACAGGGAATACACACTCACAACACACACCAGCCTCTGTCCTGCCAAAGCAAGAGGGCTCGCACTCACTCGCTCTCTCTCTCATATATATATCTATCTATATATATATATATATATATATATATATATATATATATATTCCTGCATATTGGGAAATGTTACTGTCGAAAATAAACTGAATCTTGGTTGTTATTTCACAGAGAAAGAGAAAGAGACGGGGGGGGGGGCTCTCTCAATATGTATGCTTACAAAGAGGAATAACAGTAGTGCAGGCACACACATAGGGAGGATTTCTTGGCTGATTGCACCCCAGCTTGGAATTTGCTGGAAAAATAGAGCCAAGGAGTGATAAATAAAAGATGTAATCTCCCCACGTGTGGCCTGTACCAGAGCAGGGAGGTTTTCTTGCAGCAGACCTTGAGGAAATGAATTGGCACACATTCGCTGCTGTCTGGACCCTCCACAACAAACCCTCACTGTTAATCAACACAAATATAAAGGAGGCCATTTTTTTTTCTTTTTTCTTACAAGAAAAAAAAATCCTGCTGCAGCTTCTCCAGTTGAGACTTTTGGGGAGGCAGTATTGTAGTTTGTGGTGATGTTGTTGAGCTGTGAGCCAGACGAAGCTTTTCTTCACCAAACACCAAAGAAATGACTAAAGGTCGCTGCTGCCTCAAATACACTCCCGCTTGTTGACAAAACCAATCAATAAGAAAGATGCCTACAACTTCATCAATAAGTTGGCTTTTAAGTCTTTTTTGAACCGGAAATGCAAATGATATATTTTCAGCTTCTTAAGTCTAAGAATTTGTTTTGTTCTTTGTCTTACTTGATAGATAACTGAAAATGTGTGTTTTTTGGGTAAAAAAAAAGAACCAGTTTGAAGACACCGTATTTGGCTCAGGGAAATCTTCACGAACCTTACACACTATTTCATGCTTTATAGATCAGATTATTATCAGTAAATCGGGAAAATAATCATCGATAATGGAAAGAATGGGTGGTAACAGCCTTAACAATGGTCTAAATGGGCATCTTCCAATTTTTTAACACGCACTATCTCAAAAATCACACATTAAAGAAAGAAGAGAGAAGATAAAAATGCATACTTTGCAGTTTTAACTATTGCTGCAGTGGTGAAACAATAATCATTCCTTCAGAACTGGTCATTAATTGTTGCTACGTTTGCCATCAGGGGTTCAATCGGCTTAAACATTTCATATTTCATTGAGTTTCTAATTGAAAGTAGGGAAGTCAAAGGCCCTTACACATAAAATTTTAAGATTTACTGATTAATGCATGAAGTGAGATTAAAATTTGCAGTTTTTAATACACATATTAAATCAAATCTAAAAGCTGATGCAATAAAACATTCTTAGTTGACACAAAGTGAGGCGAAGAAAAACATGGGAACCTTAAGGTGCAGTCAATACAAGTTAAAAATGTTAACTTATCAGTAAAAAGGAAGTGTTTTACAGTGTCCAAACCAAACTAGCTCTTCACAAAACAAAGCACAAGCAGCGGCTCATTGAAACCTATTCAACATCCTCCATGATCGTTCTCTAAAGCCACAAAGGAAGATCAGCTCTTCGGCTGTGAAGTCACTTCGCAGAGAGTTTCATGCAGAGAAGCAGCTGAGATAACCTTTCATCTGATTCAGTTTGCACTCGGGGGTCCGAAAGCAGAAATGCATCCTGTGTGCATAAACAGTAACTGGTGGTAAGATTTCTTGAGATGTTACAGGAAAAAAAAAGAAGATAAAAAGGTAACAAGACAAAGCATATTACAGTTGTCTTAGAATAATAACAAGATGATGCCACTCTGAAATAGAACTTCTCAGCCATGAAAATAAACAACTTGCCCCAAGAAAACCCACTACTCTCAGTAAATTTTCTAGACAAAAAGCTCAACATAAGGCCTTAAGCTAAAACCATCATTTCATTGTCTCAACTGCCTTTTGGGGATACTAACTAAGATTTTTTTTTATCACCTTAAGTGACATTTGTTTGTAATTGAGAACAGGCTTTAGTTGTGCTAAGTAAACACTTTTGTGTAACCAGACAAAGTCAAAACCTAGAATCTGTTTGCTTCTCTCCTACTGTCCGTGCTCACATGTACAGTAATTTAATTCAGCTGAATAAAGCCCAATAGAGCCGTTCCCATTTCTGTTTCTGTTGTCAGTCAACGGAAAAAGAATGAAATAGTGACTGAAATGTGGCTGCTAAAATCCAGCTCATAGATTAAAGACGATGCCTGCTCTGATTTCAACCATAGTTACTGGTTAAAATAAGATGTATAGAGAGGTTTGCCTGTGGAGGGAAAGCCAGACCTCGCGCTTGCGGAACAACAATAGCGACTCTCTTCCATGGATAGTAGCTAAAGTTTGTCCAAAATGCGGCTAGATTTTTTTGCTAGGGGCTTTTTTGATGAAAACTCACAAAAGGGGTGTGAAAAGTTGGTAATTCGAGTGACAAAGTTGCTTAGTTGGCAACACTGCTTGTAAATACCACCTCGAGATGATGCTAGTGATGATGATGCCGGATGAAAGGTCAGGATTTCATTGTAATCAATCCAGAGGTTGTTGAGACATTTCCCTCAAAACCATCAATGTGAGCCTAAAAGTGGCACCGGAGGAAGAGTCCGGGGATCCACAACGGCATAAAGGTTCATCCACCGGGGAACATAAATGTTTGCACAGAATCTCAACAGCCATTGAAACATTTCAGTTTGGATCGAAGCTTCGGATCCGTCCCTTAAGCCGTCTGCGTAGCATAGCTAAAAAAAACAAGCATTTCCTAAAAAGATTTCCCGGACGCAAGACCAGATTCTGGTTTTGTGGATCTCGGTGCTCAGCTACCGCATGGGGGCTGTTGACATATAGGGTTCGAACTGAAGTACAGGCTCCGGTGTCACATTGAAGTATAGGCTTCGGTGTTTATGTGCTCGGTTATTTCAGTTGGACAGGCTGCACTCGTCTGCTCAAAACAACTTCAAAATGAAGGGGGTCGGGGGGGTGCACAGATGAGAACTAATGTACACCTTTACATTTACCTAAGAAAGAAATGAACAGTTTCTATATATGGCGGGAAAACATGTGCTGTAATGTGTTTGTTACCCGTGCTACCCAGTTATTAGGTCGCGTTTGACCCGCCTGCACTTTACATGAGGTCAAGTTCATAACTCCACTCACGTCAGGGGCCCGTCTCTCCTCGTCTGGTCCTTTTGTTGACGCTCCTCCAACCGGCTGAATCGAGGTCAAAGGTCGTTGAAACGTCAGTGCTGGCAGCATTCCGTGTTTGTTGTCGATGGGGGGGGAATGGAAAGCCTCTCTCCCTCTCGCCTTCCTCGTTTCACTTACCTGAATAGCTGGGTATGAAAGGGACTCAAGGGGTAAAGGACTTTAAGGCTGCAGCTAAGGATCGTTTTCATTATTTGTGAAAGAAATCGCGCTCCTCCTGTTAGTCATAACTCAGTCATAAGTGAACACATAGACATTATACGTGTATTCTCAGAACTGGGGTGAGTTATACTTCCCGAGGATATCATTTTCTCTGATGTGCATCACTTACAGACACTGACGCCAAGTCGTTGTGCAAAAATAAATATATAAATTTAAGAGAAAATCGCTCTCTATTATCCCGAACTTTCCTGAGGATCGTCGGGTTTTTACGTTTTTCCTTGTGGGAACTGTAGTTCCAAAACTTAGAGCATAAATATCCGCAAGACAGAAGCAAGACAAAGAGTAATAGTGACAAAATCCATTGATATATACATTTTTGAATTTCTTAAAAATACAATTTTTCTTGTGTGTGGGGGGTGTTAGAGGGGTGCAGTTTGTCTAGATTTTGTCGGGGGGGGGGGGCACAGTACCAGGAGACATTTTGTCATTGCTGCCTGAGAGAGATTCGTGTGTGTGTGTGTGAGTGTTTGTTTACCAGTTAAAGTTCTGCTGGTCGCGACTGAGTTTTTTACATCGATGTTGCCGTCATTTTGTACACTTCAGTGCAGAATTTGAGACGCCGTCCTCAAGTCTGCCACAGGCCTGTTGCTTTGAAGACAAGGGGGGCGGTGGGGTCTGCAGTTTTCCTCACATTTCATCGTGCGTTACATAGTGTCACCACACAGCGAAAACCTTGCCGCGGCGCTCCGGTGCACTGTCGTCATCGCTGGCACGAGACCAAACAGAGCCCGGCCAGAACTACTTTACCTGTTCCTCCCTGGGAAAGACAAGCCGACGACAGGTGTCCACTCCCTCCGCCGTCCCCATCACGTCCCTCTGATTCACAGTGGTGGTGGAAACTCGACTGGAACAAACAAACAAACAAACAAAAACTCATTCAAAATCTATCACAAATTGAAAAGTACAGAGGGAAGATGCAAAAATCTTCATTAAATGTCCCATGTGACTGATAAGGACAGAAAGAAAAGAAAAAAAAAACACAAACAAAACATTGCGATACACAGACTTGTGATATTTTTCACTTCCTCTCTCTCATGGTGTGACACCTAGAACCCGGTAAGGGGCGACAAGACAAAAAAAAAATGGGAAGCAAGTTCTCATGGTGAGTGTGTGTTTGTCACGTTAAATATTTAATCTACAATGTGATACAGTAGATATTTATATCTACTTCAGCTAAATTCAGCATAGTACAGAATACTACACAGGCATTTCAAAGCCTGAATTTGTGCTCGATCTGTCTGTCTGTCAGTCTCTCTCACTCTCTCTCTCTAACCAACACACACACACACACACACACACACACACACACACACACGCAACCAAAACATTGATGCTTACACGAAGCCTCGGGTGTCTTGTACACACTGATTACTACTGGCTAGCTCTCTCATCTGCAATTTTATGAAGAATCAATGAGTCTGTGCATGTGTGCGGAGGGAGTGCACACACTCACACACACACACTCACACACACTAACACACTCACACACACTCACACACTGTGCTAGGGCTTTTACGTTGTTGATCAGCGTTAACAGTGTATGCATAGCACCTCAATGCACTTGTGCTCAGCACAATCAATTTTTATCGGAGCGGCACTGGGGCACATGCTCGGAAACGAACGGCTGCACGAGGCACCGGGGCCCCCGGCGGAACGGGCCCCGCCGCTTTTCGTGGTACGGTTTTGCATGGCAGTGACCCTGCTTGTGTAGGAATTCAAGAAGAACCACAGTGGTTGTGACAGAGGCCGGAGATGTTGATGTCCTCAAAGATGCTGGCTCAGTCTCTGTTTCCTGTTGTCGCTGCGGGTTGAGGCCTTGGAGTTGTGCCCAGGTACTTTCCAGGTCAGTGTCAGACACCATGAAGAATGTGGCTAAATTTTTCATTTCTGCCTGCACATCGATGGGAGACCCAGACACACACACAAACACACACACACACACACACACACACACACACACTGTGCACACACTCACACACACACACTCACACACACTAACACACTCACACACACTCACACACTGTGCTAGGGCTTTTACGTTGTTGATCAGCGTTAACAGTGTATGCATAGCACCTCAATGCACTTGTGCTCAGCACAATCAATTTTTATCGGAGCGGCACTGGGGCACATGCTCGGAAACGAACGGCTGCACGAGGCACCGGGGCCCCCGGCGGAACGGGCCCCGCCGCTTTTCGTGGTACGGTTTTGCATGGCAGTGACCCTGCTTGTGTAGGAATTCAAGAAGAACCACAGTGGTTGTGACAGAGGCCGGAGATGTTGATGTCCTCAAAGATGCTGGCTCAGTCTCTGTTTCCTGTTGTCGCTGCGGGTTGAGGCCTTGGAGTTGTGCCCAGGTACTTTCCAGGTCAGTGTCAGACACCATGAAGAATGTGGCTAAATTTTTCATTTCTGCCTGCACATCGATGGGAGACCCAGACACACACACAAACACACACACACACACACACACACTTGGCTTAGGCCGTTTGTTACACATTCCATTTTGCAGTGGAGGCAAAGACTTCTGACCGATAAGCCTGGCCTCATTCTATATGAATAAACCAAAACCGATGAACCTACATTCTGTGCCATAGCGAGCATCTGTGGTAGCAGGACAGTGTGTGTGTGTGTGTGTGTTCATGGTGACTGCAGCTGAAACCGGTAGTTGATCAACAGAAAATCAATCTATGACAGTTTCGATGAATCGAAGAGAGGCCTTTGCGTTCTCGCGTTCTCTGTTTCAAGGTCCTGAAATATGAGGACTTTATAAATTTTCTCTGCCATATGCGATAATATGATCGATTAGCTTTGGGGTTTTGGACTGTTTGAATGAATCATGTTGGACTCTGAGAAGTAAAAAAAATTGTCCTTTTTTTTCTTCCATCCATTTTCCAACATTTTATTTCGTGGACAAAATTAATTGAGAAAGGGGTCTGCTGCTTAATCGATAATCAGAATAGTCGTAAGTTACAGCCCTGATGGCGACGTCAACCTGTGCAACAGTGTAAATCACATTCTTATACAGGGATTTGGAAACAATGTATCTCCATGACAACCACCAAGACTCTTTAGTGGGATTGATTCGGTGCTGTTTTCTGTTTTTTTTTTTAATTCTTTTTTCATCACCAACCTTCTCCTTTTAATGGTCTGTGTTGGTTAGTAGTTTAAAAATCAGCTCGTAGTGCCCCCCCCCCCAACGCTTAGCACTCTTTCCTCATCCGTCCCCCGTCTCCCTGATCTGTATTCCTCTGCTGCGTCCCTTCATCATTAACCTTCAACTGGAGGGAGAGGAGAGGGGGCGGAGCAGAGTGGAGGAGGAAGAGGAGGAGGAGGAGGATTCTGCCTGCCCTCGGTCAACTCGAGCGATCCCGTTTTTGTTTACACGGCTTTTAACAACACGGCTACTGTGGGAAAAACCTAGGGCCACAACCAACAATTATTTGTAAATTACCGATTGATATATTGCAATAATTCGCCTAATTAATAGTCTGTAAAATTAATCTGCAACTGTTTGGATAATTTAGTTGCATTTTTGTTTCATTTGTTTCAAGCAAAATTGCCAAAAATAGCCTCATGTTTGCTTTCTTAGTTGGGAGGATTTGCTGCTTTTCTTTGTCTTCTGTGATTTTTTTAAAAAACTGGATATCTTTGGGTTTTGGACTGTTTGTCGAAGGAAAACAAGCAATATGAGGATAACAAAAGGAGCTGCATGGGTTTTTTAGGTTGTTTCCTGACATTTGTAGAAAAAATGGTTGAAGGGTTCTCATATGATTTAGTGCAGCACTACCATAAACTTAGGGGACTGGCGAAAGAATTGGAAAAAAAACGTACAAATCAGGACGATTTTATCATAAAATGAAATAATATAGTTTCATAAATATGAAAATGTACATCACAATTTCCTTCCATTCTCAAATAGCTTAGTTTGTCAAAAAAATTACTCAGTTTACAATTGCAACTGTCACTCATTGGATTAGGCGAACAGTGTTTTAGTCGTGAATCTATTTTGATCATTTTAATCATGTTCAAGCAAAAATGCCAAACATTCACTGGTCGAAGTTCTCAGATGTGATAATTTGTTAATTTGTTTTCTTTTTCATATTTGACAGAAAACTGAGTCTCTTTAGGTCTTAGGTCATATAAAGGAAGCTATTCTTAAACAATGTGAGGTGAGAGACATTATAATGCAAATTTTTCACTACTTTAATTTTTACAGTCAAATCACAGTGACCAATTGGTTGAGAATATAATCGACAGATGAATTGTTAGTGTAAATTATCGTTAGATATCATCAGGTTTACTGTTGCATAAGAAAAAAGAGAGGAAGCCAATCCCCTGAAACTCAGAGGCTTGACTTGCGGAATGTGGCTTGAACAATGACTTTTACATACAATTAAACTGATTTGTAAATAGTATTTGCTGATGATTTCGACTGCTGAGCGACCAGTCGGTTCACTGACTGAATCCATCCGGTTCTGGACACACCTCCTCGCCTCTCAGAGTTTCTAGAAACACTCTCTCTCCTCTTGGTGCCGTCCGGGGAGTTTTTTAATAAAAGCCTGCACTGTCTCTGCGAGTCAAAGCTCGCCGCTGTCCCCACCTCGTTGGGGAGGTCTCCGAGGAGGAGGAGGAGGAGGGGGAGGAGCAACCCGTCGGATCTCCGCAAACAGAGCGCCTGAGTTAGTCAGGTGAAGAGCTGCGAGCACGCTGTACGGGCGGCCCCGCACTGCAATGTGTTGGCGCCCCTGATGATTTTCTGAGGCCGCCGTTGGCACCAAATGTCCTGGTCTTGATTTTTGGATCCGCATGAAAGGGAGGCTGCAGTCACAGAGAGACGGGGGGTTAAAGTGCTTGCTAAAGGGCCTCTCACCTCTTCCAGCCCTGAGCCCAGACGCTGCCCGTTGATATGTGAACGTAAGGATGTCATCCATTAGAAGCTGCTGCTTTAGAGCTCACAGCAGAGGCGTGTTCACTGAGGATGGGGGTCCTCTTCCTCTTTTCTTCTCCTCTCCTCTCTTCCTTTCTTGTCTCCTCCTCTCCTCCACTCTTCTTCTCTCTCCTCGTTTCCTCCCAAGTTTCCTTCTCTCCTTTCATTTCTTTCCTTCTTTTTTTCCCCCTCTCCTCTCCTTTCCTATATTCTTTCTTTCTCCTCTCCTCCCTTCTCCTCCTCTGGTAGCTCCAAAATGCAGGAAAACATTAGCAGGGAGGAATGTTCGAAGTTGCTAAATGTAGTTAACCAGTGTTTTCTCCTGAAAAACTGGGATTAAAAAAACATCTTGTGTCTGAATAGTGGAGAATTCCACCTTAATTTTGACTTTAATGCCGTTTAGTTTCCCTGCAGCACACGAACCCGCTCTGCGCTGATAAAGTCCCTCAGCCTTTTTTTTCGGCCTAAGGAAGAGAAATCATTGCAATGTTTGTTTAACCAAATTTACAGAGTGACCAGGATGCGTGTCACACGATGTGAATGCCTTTGACAGCAAACCAGCGCATGTAGGCACCCCCCCATCACTGTTGTCACGTGACCCAGAACCATTTCACTTCCTGCCTCCTGCCACGGTGCTTCGCTCAGGGATCTCCTGTCTGGTTTCGGTTTATTGTTCCGCCTCTTTGCAGGCTCCATTTTTTTTTTTTTTTTTTTTTTTTGCACTGACGACTGTATCTGTAAAACAAGCAAATGATCCTGTTCTCCTGGTCCCGCTGTGGTTTCGGCGCCATCCCCCAGCTGCTGCTTCTGCTGCTGCCATCACTCCCTGACCCGTGCATTTGTGACGCTGCTTTTTTTGGCAGGCGCCACGAAGCCTCGACGGGGCACGGCGTGTTGAAATTTAGATGAGTAAAACCAGGTTTCAAGACGCATCCTGAGACCTTTTTTGATCATCTCCCTGTTTTCTAAAGACTTCCAGGCAAACTGTTGTGCAACTTATGAAAAAAAACAAAAAAAACAAATTCCTCAATTTCCTCATGACTTCATTATCTCAGCAGCGATTATCATTAGAGCTGAAACAAATAGTGGAATCACTTGACATGAAATTAACCACTGACAATGAAACATTTAAAACAAAGCAAAAAAAAAAAAAGGCAAACCTTACCAATATCCAGCTCCTCAGTTACGAGGACTTGCTGCTTTTCATTGTCTTGTGTGATTTGAAACTGAATATCTTTGGGTTTTAGGCTTTCGGTCGGACAGAACAAGCAGTACCAAGACATCATATGGAGCTTTAGGAAATCAGCGTGATGGGTTCTTATGCTGTTTCCTGACATTTATGGAACAAATGATCGATCGATTAGAGGGTTCTCCACACCACAGGCTTGTGCCTTTTTTTTTTCTTTTGTTTTGTTTTATTTGGGGAACAGGACATTTTCTGGCACATTAGCTCGTCTCCTCTACTTGACCTTTTCCACTTACCTAGAAGGTTTTAAATGTCGATCCAGTCCACCTGCACGAGGTGTCACATTGACTGTGGGAGGATTAAATAAGACCTCGCAAACTGACTGACAGACTGTTTCATACGTTGAGTCAAAACTCTCAAAGACCAGTAAACTGACTTTTTTTTTTTTTTTTAAATGGGTAAAATTGACAGAGTGCCTCTATAACCATGAAAGTAATTAGCAGTTGATTCAACAATGAAGATAAGAAACGTGTCTTATTCTGCTAAACTGTCAGGTTCTTTCTAAAAGAAACCAGTAGCTCTATATAAAACACACCACACACACACACACACACACAAACCACACACAAACACACACACACACACACACATAGATGACACAAGCTCTCACAAGCCCTGCGAACTCATCCGGTCTGTTTCTGCACATGGGCGGTATGCCTGGCATGCGCCTGCAAGTTGAGTCATTGTTTTCATCGGCTGGAGATGAGTAAGTGTGGGATGCACTTGAGAACTGTATCGACTGGGCTTTAGTGCAGTTTTAAAGCGGGGGTTGTTGGGGGTGGGTGGGGGGGACTGATCGGATGCATGTGTGCGAGAGCAGCTGGGTTAAAACAAGGGGAGGATGATGGAGGAAGTCTGAAGCCCTGTTTTCAAAGTAGAAGAGCTCTTTGTGCAGGACCTTTGACTGCTGTAGTACTTTTATATGCACTTGAGCGGTTAAGTCCGGTTGTTCCCAAGCCTCGACCACTACAGTTACTTTGACGGTGGTAAAAAAGGGACAAAAATCTTGAGTCCAAAACTGTCATATTTAATTATCTCATGTTGCAAGGCAACGCTGGCTGCATGATGGTCAGTTAATGTACCCCCCCACACACACACACACATACACACACACACACACACACACACACTGGAAGGCTGCTGCTTGTTGAATTGCAGCGTCATGTTACCAGTTTCTACATGTGTGAAAACCAAAGACGCAAAATGTGGGCGGGCGATACGGAAGATTTTCACCTTTTTGACAGAGCCAAAGGTTAAAAGCAATGTAATGTATTACCTTTGTTATTGTGTAATTAGCAGGGGAATTGCTTTTTCTATAAGTAATCGATTATAGTTTTTAATTAACTTGCCCAACCTTGTTTCCAACTGAGGGTTCAGGCCCCCCCAGAGGAGTCACCAGATAAATCTGATGGGTCGTGAGATGATGACTACTGAGGAAGATTCAGAGGCTTTTCTCTCATCTTTGCTTTTTTTCAGCCACTTTGGGCCTCAGAAGATTACAAAATGAAACCATCTTAGGGGGTAGGGGGGTGGGGTGTCTCTGGTGGAACCACTAACAGAAACACATCTGAAACGTGACAAGGGACCAGACACCAGCGCCAAACTAGACGCCCGTTCCTTCTTTGGAAGCCAAAAAGGCTGCGAACCACCGGTTCAATGTTTTGATGAACAATTATGTTTAATCAGCTTATCGTATTTTTAAAATGCGAAATCTGAAATCTCTAAGTAGGGCTGCAACCAAAAGATTATGTTCACTATAGATTAACTCTTTTCCAACAAAAGTCTTTTCTTTTTTTCAACCGAGCGTCCAAAACCCAAAAATATGCGATTTACTTTAATCGAATACAATGAGAAGCTGCATGATTTCATTTGAGCAGCTGACGGCATCAGATTTTTGGGATTTTTGCCTGAAAAAAAACAAAACAAAAAACAATTTAGAACACAAATGAACCGTTGGGCAGTCAGTGATTGGCTTTCGTCCGACTGTCCGATCAATCGGCCCCCTGATCGCAGCAGCTGGCGACTGCGAACAGGCTGCACCGAGCTCCAGATGGGTGGAACCGAGAAAGAAATCGTGGTTTTTGTCGAGTCATCGAGGATCCAGCCGAGCTGAGCCCACGTGTGTGTGTGTGTGTGTGTGTGTGTGTGCGTGCGTGCGTTCATGTGTTGAACAACTTAATCCGACAACACACTCCGGACCCAGAGCAGCCGTTTAACTGTCAGTACGACGTCACAGCGTCGGGCCCATAAGAGGAACGAATACTTTCCTACAGCGGCACCGAGGCGTCTGTGTTTGTGTGTGTGTGTGTGTGTGTGTGTGTGTGTGGGGGGCTTGCTGACAAAACAGGATGCAGGTCACACCTTATCATGGCAGCGCATCAGACCTGATTTACACACCCTCGGCCTCCCGTTCACCTCTTTCTTTCCACGTAACCGCTCTGCCTGGGCGGCAGGTCCGACCAGACTGGGAGAAAAACGACACGGCAGTCGCGTCGAAATCCTCCCTCCACCCTCCTACCCATCCATCCGCCCGTGGGGCTGTTCTTGGTTCCCTCCCTGCTCATGTTATCTCTTCTGATCCCGCCCAAACCAGACCCAACCAGGCGACTCGTTCTTCCCCCCTCTCGGCATCTCGCTCACCAGCTGGAGGTGCTTTAAAAAAAAAGAAAAAAATTTAATTCCTTTTCAGCTGCGACGTGATTCGTCATGTTGCCTCGCAGCTTATGTCCCTCTTTGCCACCGCACACACTGACACACACACAAACACAGAAAATACAAGTTATGATCATGATTAGACTCGCTGGCACCTCGGACTCACGGATATTAATCCTCCTTTCTCACACTGGTGGTGAATTGGGAAAAAAAAAAACGACGTCTGCCAGCACTGGAAAAAAACCCCGCTGTGCTTCAGTGGGATTTCAGTGAACTTTATTAAAGCGTATCTCCATTTATGCTACTTTACTTCTACTTCACTGTAATATGGTAAATATTGCACTTTTCACCACCAGCTGCTTCAGCAGCGGAGCTGTCACAATTAGTTCCGCCGAAAAGTAAATTAACTGGCAACTGCTGCATATTGATAATGGATTAAGTTGGTTTTTAATAGCAAAAATGCCAAAAATTTGGTTCTAGGTTCTCAAATGAGGGAATTAATTGCTTTTCTTAGTTTTAACATTATAATAGATAAATATCTTTTGGGGTTTGGACAGTTATATGAACAAAACAAGACATCAAATGATTTTTGATGGGATTTTTCCATAGTGATGATAGAAAAACGCTGATATGATTACAATTTTTTTTTTCCTTTCCATGTTTTAGAGAATCGGGGCCAATGAAATTACTGTATCCCCCCCATGGTGAACGTTAGGTTTTCCTACATATCCACCTCACATAGGTGGAGTCGTGGTCAACTCATGGTGGTCGTTTCGAGGCCAATCATGACTTTCATTTTTACAATCAAAACTGTCAAATATTTTCTGATTCCAGCTTCTCATCTAAAGAAGATTTGCTGCTTTTCTCTATTTCATGTGATAGTAAAGTGAATATCTTTTGTACTTTGGACTGTTGCTCGGACAAAACAACATTTAAAGGCTTCACCACAGGCTTTAGGGAATTGTAATCGACCCAATCAACTGTGAAAATAATCCATATTTAAAATAATCCTCTATTACAGATGCTCGTACTTGGCAGGAATGAATTACAGTAGTTAGACGGGAATTAACAGGCTAATTTTAGCCTGCTAACAACATCTGGTTTAGTCGAGCCCTGCGTGAAGGTAAGGGCCCAGCTGTGAGTGATTCGTTCAGATGCTCTACGTTTACTTTAATGGAACAACATTAAGTAAGTGCACCCTCTTGGTTCTCCCTTTATGAAATCTCTGGTCTCGCTCTTTACATTAATATGTATGCAAATTTGGCGTGAGTGAGTGGCAAGATATGAAAAATACAATTGCTGGAAAGAGTGGGCGGAGTCAAATTGGAAGGGTTTTTGAATACTATAACTGCTGTAAAGTAAAAAAATTTTTTAACAGTAGGTGGCCTTCCATTCGGTGATTTTCTTTTGGTGGGTTGCAAAGGCTGTGGGTGTTTCAAAAAGACGGTGAAAAGCATACGGATTCATTTTCTAGTTTTTGTTTTTGTTTGACAAAGCTTAGGTACAGTAGAAACAATCAACGAGCAGCAGCAGAAGCAGCAGCAGCAGCAGCGGCGGTTCCACCACGTGCTTGTGCTTCCCATATAACCCACATACACCACATACTGCTGCTGTCAGGCCCGTGTCTAACCTCAGTGAAGCAACTGTTGCTGGGTCAGAGGTGAAGGGTCATGCCGAACACTCTGTGCACTGCAATCGGCAGCAGGTGTGTGTGTGTATGTGTGTGTGCTTGGACAGATGCGGAACAGCAAACCCAGACTTTACTTGTGTCCTTCAGGGTTTTGTTCTTCTTTCTTTGTTTCCTTTTTCTTTTTGCAGGATGTGTCAGAACATTCAAGCAGCCATTAACAGCTCATCGCTCGACACCACCTACACATTTAATGGCCTTACAACATAGGAGTAGACACGTGCCCTAGGGTGGTGGTTTTGATTATTTAACCTCGCTGCCCTTTTTTCAGAGCGCACTCAAGACGGCGCAAACCAAAAATACAAGTATTGTAGGTTTATTTTCCACTTTCTCGCTGGCCATTAGTTTCCATTAGCTTCATGGCAGAGAATTGTTCGAGAGATATAATCCACCCATTACTTTTTGGTCATTCATTATCCCAGTATGTTGTCAAACAGGATAAGAGTACATATTGAGTGTTAACTTTAATTGGTATTAGAATCAGAGGTGAAACATATTAATGTAGCAATAATTATATTATTTCTGAAACTGGACAATCTACATAATGAGAACTTTTGAGTATATTTAGATGGTGATGATACTTCTGTGCTTTCCCTTTCTCTACTTTACTTCTTCCACCCCCAGGTTGCAGGTGAAAGCGCATTAACCCTTTCCAGTCTAGGCTAAACTGAGTGTAATCTGCAGCACTAAGTGCATTTATCCGTGGCAGCGTAGAGACCCGGTGCAGTCCTGGGGGGACGGCGATTCAGCAGAGGGAAATGGTGACATTAAAGGGAAAAACAAAATGCAGAAAACAGCTGGAGCTGCACCGCCACACTCCCCCAGGAGCCGGGGGGAAACATTCAGGTTCGACTTGGTCCACTTGGAGACCCGGCACTCCCCGAAGCATTTGTTCCCACAGTGGGCTGCTCCCCATCGGCCCTCTGTTGGCCTACTCCAATGATGCCTCGGCCTGTTCCCACATCCAGTTGTTTTTGGGTTTTTTTTCCCCCTTTCTGGTTATTTTGGTCAACGTCCTAGATGATGTCATCAAAGACAAGATGTAAATAATTCAGTGGACCGAACCCACCTTCGTCTTTGTTTCCTGTTTTATTCAGACGCCGTTGCCACCAATTTTAGCAGCAGGTCATTTTAAATTAATCGCCGTCCAGCCGTTATTTTAGAGGAACACTCGGAAAATACACTTTCTTGCTTTGTTTGGCAGAGAGTTAGATAGGAAAACTGAAACCACTTTCAGGTCTGTCTGTTCAATGTGAAGCTGGGACCATGAGACAGTTAGCTTAGCTTAGCATAAAGAATGGCTTTTACACTTTGGCCTTTGTATGGACTAAAACAAGATGTAATGTGGTAATTACTGGGCTTTAGAGGTGCTAGTGGAGGGATTTTCATATCTTTGGACAGAGCCAGTCTAGCTGTTTCCAGCCTTAATGCTAAGCTAAGCTATCTGGCACTTTGCGGTAGCTTCACAATAATTATTTATTTACCATTTTTCTATTTTAGTTTTACATTTTTCCAGGGAATTTAAATAGTTTGTATCTTCCATTCTCTTACATCTGTATGTTAAAATGGAACCACAGCAAGCAGCCAGCTAGCTTAACTTAGTTTGGCGTGAAGACTGGAAACGCTAACCCTAGCTAGTCATTTTTACTCTTTGGTTTTTATATAGGTTAAATAAATTAGATATTTTTTGTTTATCAGGGAGCTTTAGAGGTGCTGGCAGGTGGATTTTGTTACCTCAGGACAGAGCCAGGCTAGCTGTTTCCCTCTGTTTCCAGTCTTTATGCTAAGCTAAGCTACTGCAACTATACTCTTCATATTTAAATGTGAATGGTGTCGTTCTCATCCAACTCTGCAAGAAAATGTCGAACTGTTCCTCTAAACTCAGACGACTCAGAATATTTATAAACGGCGCTGACGTCTCAGCAAAGATTTGATCAACTACAATCGGATCGACGTGTGTGCAAACACTAAGAGCTTTTATTTGGATTTTATTTATGCGATTATGGGATTCCCAGGCTCATTAGCAGCAGCGTCGCTGCTCAGTAGGGATCTGTGCCGAGACCCTCGACGGCACATCTCTGGAGTGGGAACAAATGCATTTGGAGAGGAGAGGGGTTGGTCTGCCAAAGGCCCTCGGAGGCCAAACAAATGACTTTCACCGAGCACATTGGGAGCAGAAGGCACTCAAACAAATGCTTTTAAATGGGGGTGGGGGTAAGGGGGTGGGGGGTAGAGGAGGGGGGAAAAATCCTCTCCCGTCCCTTTAGAAGCTTGTTGTCAAACCTCTGATGGCTGTTATTAGCCCTAGCAAAGAAACGGCGGCGTAAAAAAATGTCGCGAGCCAGTCTTTGATCCCCCCAAGGAGCGGCCGGTGTTTATCAGGGAGCCGCGTGTCAAGTCTGGTGGTTGTTTTCTGATTTACCGGAGCTTGGCTTGAGAACAAAGCACAAGTACAATGTAAAATACTTCATTAAAAGTAATGAGTCCTGCATTTGGAATCCGACAGCAGGTATTAACAGCAAAAAGTTTTTTTAAATGTTGCTCTGCAGTAAAATGTCCCCTGGAACTGATATGTTGTTTTATAGAACACATTAGCTTGTTACTATTGACGCACCAACGTAGAAGCAGCATTTTACACTATGGACAGTTTAGTGCTCATTAACATCTAAAACATGATAAAAGCACCCACACATCGAAAAACCACTGGTGTAATCTTTAACAGATCTTTTTTTTTTTTTTTTATGATTTTTATAATTTTTAAATGTAAAATCTTCATTCCCCTGAATCTAACTAGTAACTAAAGCTGTTTATTAAGCGTAGTGCATACAGAAGAACAGTATTTCCCTCCTAAATGTATTGCAGTTTAAGTATGAAGTCATGAAAAATGAGATTAATCAAGTAAAAGTACCTTAATTTAGTACTTTCTTTCTGCCGCCGCTGCTTTGTGAACTATGGACCAGACAGGGCCTGTGTTGAGGCCGCTGTGTGTGGAGTCTGCCGGGGCCGATTTACCGAGGGGCAGCTCCCAGGGCCCCCAGAACTCCAGGGGCCCCCACAGTCATGGCACGATCAGGGTGCATCAGTGGGAACCTCTTTCAGAAATTTAGTTTTAAGACCTTTAATTGCTTCAGTTTTGTGCTTATATGTTGCATATTTCTAAATTCACATGTTAAAAGTGACACAAAGCGAAGTAATTGGGGCCTGTTGCCCTCGTTTGGATATTTTGTTCAGCCTATTTTGTTCAACAGTTGTTTTCATCATCTATTGAGCTGTAGTGTGTTTTCTTGATTAATCAATGAATCGTCTCATCTAGGAAAAGCCAGAAACATTTAAAAAAAAAAAAAAGAAGTGACATTCGCATTTTTTCTGAGCACCTGACCACCAAAGATCTAACTGAGCTGAATTTACATTGATGTAAAACAGAGAAACCAGCAAATTGTTTTTTTTTTTTTTTTTTTTTTCTGCGATTCATCTGTTCCCCGCTGAAGAAGCAACTTTCTCCAGGTGAACGCTCCTTCTAACTCGGTTTTGGTTTTCTGATACCAATGTCCCCGGCGTTTCCTAAACGGCCGCGGATCAGGTCACGGCGACTTTCCGGAACCAGACGGTTTTGAATAATTTAGCATCAAACTGACTGAGGCCTCCGTTCTGTGAGGAAGCTCTGTTTTATTGATGACGTTCTATTGCGTTTATGTTTTTTAACCATGTGGAGGAGCAGTGCTGCTGCTGTTTTCCACTGCTGCGTTTTGTTACGTTTTGTTTTTGTTTTGTTTTTTTCTTTTGCTGTTTCCTGTGCGTGTGTCAGAATCAGACCTCGCAAATACGGATACCAAAGCTTTTTTCGTATGACGTGAATCCGGCAGCTCCACCATCTCCCAGGAACATAAAACAGCCCCTACTAAATAAATTAAACTAAACATTAAAAAATAATTTATTACAATTTTAAAGCAATTTATTCTATGCTAAAATTACTGTTGATGCTGTCAGAAACTCAGTTAACCTCAGCTGCTGGAAGCTCTAAGCTCTGCTGTTAGACACAAAATTTATACCCATGCTTTTAATTTTTAGATAAATACATAAGGCTGCAATGATTAATTATTTTTGATTGATTGATTATTATGATCAACAGTAATATTAAATGGCAGCCATCTTGATTATCAAATTTTTAATTTTTGGCCCCTAATCAAGCAAAAGTTCCAAAACATTTGCAGGTGTCTGCTTATTAAGTGAAGTGTGAGTGTGTATTTTCTGCTTTTCTCAGACTGAGATTACTGTAAATTTGGTATTTAGGAGCTGGGCAGACAATAAAAGCATTGTGGATGTGCCTCTTCGGGCTCTGGGAAGCTTCAGAAGTTTTCCAATGTGACGATTTGATGCTTTTCTTTGTGATAAACAATGTTAAACTGTATATCTTTGAGTTTCGTTGGTCAAAACAAGGCATTTTTTAGGCTTTTGGGGTCATTTCATAGGCTAAACAATAAAGAATTTCGCAAATAAATCAATAATGAAAATAAATTTTAAGCCCTAGACTTGCATTATAATGATAATTTCCAGCTGACGCTCACTCAGGTCTTTTCAGTTTTCACAACACAACTGGTCACGTGACACCTGCCTCCATAACACTCAAATTACATAACAAGTGGTAGCGAGTGCAGCTTCTCTGAGTGCTGCTGTGGTTGATTTAGTAATCGATTGATGCACTGCCAGCGCCGTCTGCTCTGATTAAAAAAAAAAAAAAAAAATCAAAAAGCATAAACGCCCATAGGTTTCTGCTCCCCCCCACACGCCCACACGCACACACACCAGCCGATCGAGTCGCCCTCTGATTGCTGGGACCAGTTTCCTCCCAGTGCTCACTGCAGGCCTTGTTTTGAGCCTTATTGGCAGCAGTAAAAGGACACAGATTTCAGCTGAGCCCCCCCCCCCTTTTTTTATTGGACGGTGAAACGGATGCTGTAAAAACAAACAAACAAACAAAAAATACCAGGCCACTTCAGTCACCCTCGCCTGAGGAGTCGTTTTCTTGTCCTAGCGACAAGACCGTTTGCAATTTCTCATGCGCTGTAAAAGCGGCCCCTTGTTTTTCTAGCAGAGCTGAGGAATTTCTGTGCGCTCGGGTGGAGAGGGCTCCTTCCTCCTTGTAGTATTTCGGTGCAGTTTGCTATTTCTAGAGTTTGGTTTTCAAAAGAGGGAGACAGGACCAGAGGAGGAGGCGGATAAATGGCTAAGTTGTGTGGAAAAAATGGTAGTGGCGGCAGTTTGGCTTTTCGTGATTACACCTGAAGTCAGTGGAGAACTAAAAGAAACTGCATTTTAAGCATTGTCAATGAGCCTGCACACTCACTCAATCCGTCAGTCAATCAATCAATCAATCAATCCACCTTTATTTATATAGCTCCTGTCATACATATCAGTGCAATTTCAAGGTTTTAGAGTGACTGACTGATAATTCAAATGTAAAAAAAAATGTATTGATAAAAGCCAATAAAAATTACAAAAAATAGTAATGAATAAAATGAACCTAGATAAAATAAGAGATGATGAACAGGACATTTAAAAAAGAAAAACAACTGAAAAAAAGAAATAATTAGATGATAAGTAAGCAGAAGAAATAGGGAGCATTGATTAGTATGCTCATACTGTAAGGAGCTTAGGAGGGACACAGATTGACCCAGTTAGCTCAAATCCTCACTGACCTCGTTCTTGCATGGAGGTGCGTCCTCCAGCTCACATCACATCAACAGTGCCCCCCCACCCCCACCCCACACACCATCCCATTGTAGTTTACAGTTATAACATTGGCTGCAACCAGCCAGTTAATTAAGCCAAGGCTCAGCACCATGAGACCGTCGTCTTTTTATTCTCTCCGGCTGTGTCGTTTCAAAATAAAATCCCTTCACGAGAATCTTTAGTGCAGAAAGCAGGTGATGGCTGTGGTCATAACATCAAACTCTGACACAGACACTATGGCATGAAAACCGTTAGCGTCCCTGCCGGTTGATCCATGGCGAAGACAAGGAAATGCAAAAACTATTGTTGGAGCTTAGTGCTAATTAGCCTAATTTTGTCTCCCTGTGACAGTTTTGTGTGTCATTGTGGTCTTTTGCTTATGCTTGTTGTTTTGCATTTCTTTGTAGTCATTTTGTGTCTCCCTGTAGCCCTTTTTGTGTCTTTGTGGCCCTTTTGCATCTCTTGCTGCTTTATGTCCCTTTTGAATAATTTTGCATGTCTTTTCTGGTCTCTTAACTTTCTTTCCTCAAGTTCTGTGACTTTCAAACAGGGTAAATTAACATTTCACTCCAAGGTCTTAAAAAGTCTCAAATTTAATTTGGCGAACACTGCACAATCCCTGTTTTACATAACTGGTATCAGTTCCCGTGGCGATGCACGATCCAATCAGTGTCCAGAAATACAGTTTCCGTTAACTCGGTTTCGTCTCCCTCGGTTGAGGCTGCGCCAGAACCACATGAATCAGTTGACAACAACAAATACACCATAAAAGTGCAACGGGAAGCTGATCTGGAACCAGTCATTAAGGACAGATGGTAATCAGCGCACCGTGACTATTGATTGGCTGTTTACTTCTCCTTCCTGCTGCCCCAGAGGTGCCTCTGCATCTCTACGGGTGAGAGATTAGGTTCCCTATTGTCATCAAAAGTACACACACCCAACACACACGCACACATACACACACACACACTCAAAGCACACCTTGGTTGAGGGGCTCTCACTTACGCCTGAGTGCCCAGCTTTGGAGGCTGAGCTGACTGAATGGCTGACTGGTGTGTATACTTGTGTGTATTGTTGGGAAGAGGGGGATTGTGTGTGTGTGTGTGTGTGTGTGTGTGTTGGAAGGGGGAGTGTCCTCTCTGGCTTTTGTGTGCTGGTAGCCCTGTTAAATGAAAGCTATGGTCACATAGCTGAGAATGACCCCCTGCAGCCCTCCGGCATGAAGGGCTCCTCGGGCCGAGCTCTGCAGGGAGCTGAGCTGCTGCTCTTTCACAGGCTAACATTCCCGGCCTTGTTTTCAACCACAAAAAACACCCCCGTTGTTTTTGCCCCCCTCCCCTCACAGAGACATCCTTCTTGCTGAATCCTATAGAGACGGCTTAAGTCAACTACCTCGGGCTTAATTGGAGTGAAGTGTTAAACCCTCGGTTTCCAGGCCGATGTATAATCAGTGCAACTGCAGGTCTTGAAAAGTCTGAAAAGGTATTGAACGTAGCTTTCCATGACAAAAACAAGAGGCCAAAGACAAATATCGAAGGTCTTAAATTTAATTCACAAAAGGTGTAAATATTTTCCATTTCTAGTTGTTGGTGGTAATCTTAGTTAATCTTAGTTTCAGAGTTTTTCAGGTTGTCGGGAGATTTAAATGGCTTTGAACTAGAGCTGCAGTTATTAATCAACAAATTGGCGAGTTTTTCAACAGAAAACTAATGAGCGACTACTCTGACAACCGAATAATTGCTTTCATTTGTTTTTGTAGCAAAAATGCCCCAAAAAATTTGCTCTTTAAATGTGAGGATTTTATGCTTTTCTTTGTCTTATGTGATTGTAAACTTAATTATCTTTGTGTTTTTGACAAAACAACCCATTTCCAGGTATCACTTTAGGATGTGGGGAATTATAAAGGACAGATTTTTTTTTTTCATTTTATAGACAAAATGACAATAGCACTTTGACTTTAGATACTTTAATCAAGCTGTACTGGCAATAGTTAAGTATCTGTTTGTGAATGCAGCACTTTTACTTGTGATGGAGTATTTTGCATCATTGTGTTGGATCTTTACCCTAATTTAAGGTTTTGAGTTGTCACCCCCCACTGTTTTTGTTTTAGACGCAAGAAATAATCTTTTAAACCATTTACTAATCCAACACTGGTGTTTTACCTACAATAATGATAAAATATATATGATATAATACATCATATAATACATAAAAATGATATGAGACATCTTTTTATGTGGCTGGAATTGCCTGAGTCTGCAATGGAGCTAGTTTTTAAAAACTCTTGATAAATGCAGTGGAGTAAAAAGAAAAAAAATTAGCCTCTGAAATTGGAGGAGTAGAAGCAGAGAGTAGCATGGAAACAAGACAGTAGGGTAAAGTATCTCAGTTTTGCGGTAACTTGAGTGAGTGCACTCAGTTACCGCCGCTGACTTCCTGGCCTCTAAATCCTCCGAGCCGTCGGCACGCGTCGGGGAGCGAAGGAGTTAAGTTTGGTTGCCATGCGGTGCACAGAGACGTATTATGCAAGCCGTGGAGCGCAGACACACACAGAGAGGAAGTGCATTACAGAATGCTGAGCTCAGGGCTCTGGCTCGTCGCCAAGCATACACTCCGGGATGTGCACACACACACACACACACACACACACACACACACACACACACACACACACACACACACACACACACACACTCAGACTCAGCTGAGGGCATACCGATTTTTTTTCCAGCCTCCTCCTCCTCCTCCTCCTCCTTCTCCGCCTCCTCCTCGAGTCACCCTCTCTCTGTTTCTGTTACGTCAGTGGTTCAGCTGTGGGCCAGGCATGACTGGGGGCTGGGTGGGGTGGGTGGGTGGTTCATGGAGGGCGCCATGCTTCTCTCTGGTTGTGTTCGTGTGTGTGTTTTTAAAATTAAAAAATAAAAAATAAGGACAGGATGGGGACGGCGGCAGGTCGGCGTGCTGCGTCTGCTCGGCAGAAAGAGCAGCAGTAAGAACCGAAACACGAGTGTTTTTTTTTTCTCCTTTTTTTTCTCTTCTGTTTCTACCCAGGTTTCACTCTCAGATACTGTCCTTCCGCCTCTCTTTGTTTTTCTGCTCGGCTCAGAGTCACTTGGCCCCACCACATATGCAGACAAACACCCTCTGTGTTTACAACTTCCTTCCACCCAGCAGGGAGTGTGTGTGTGTCTCGGCTGTGCGTCACATGTGTGAGAACGTCTTGAGCAAAAGTGGAAATTTAATCTCCCAGAAAACGTTCCAGGGCTGAATAACACCGTTTTTGTCTTGTGTGTTTTGTGTATGAGCTTTTTTTTTTTCTTCACACATTGAGCTGTTATTCAGACTCACACGACACGATTAAAAAAAAAAAAAAAAAAAAAGTCCCATCAGTTGTCAGTTCATTAGGAACGCCCTAACTAAAACTAACGCAGCCTCCTACAGCAGTGAATCCTCCTCCATGGACATATTACTCAGTTTTCAGGTTGAGGCTGCAGTTAGTGCTGCTGTTCATTTATATATCATTATACCGACATGTTTTTCTATTATTTTTCCAAATATATTTACATTGATGAGATAAAATGAGACGGCTCTACAAACTACATCCCGCAAAGGATCGTACAGTTGAACCTGATTCCATTAATAGTGATGGCAGCAGCTACTGTATGAAAATAGGTGTAGATCAGGCTTGAATCTGTGACAATAGAAACAGATCTACTTGTACAACCCAAACGCACCATTTGGTTGATTATTATTATTATTATTATTATTATTATTATTATTATTGGGACATTCTTTTGGTTCTTTGTTTCAAACTGCCATCGACTGCTCTGCCTGCATATCTTTAGACCAAAAAAAGGAAAAAAAAAAAGAAAAAAAAAAGCTGACTTGTGTCTGTCACGGTGTTTTCTGACATTTGTTTAGCGACAGAGCGACCTAAAGGTTGATTTGCTCCCTGCAGTAAAACCAAAACGGCGCAGATATTCACACACTGTTAAATGGACGTGGACAGATGATAAACCGTCACAGAATAAATCAGAGTCTGACGCCATCTGATTTACCCAAGAAACCCGTTAAGACTCAGTCCGATACACTTCTACAAGCCCTGAGATTTGCCACCTCTTGTGGTCACTGGGGAATTTTGCTCATAAAAGAAATTGCTGCGTACTCATCTTCTGCCAACGCTTCAAATGACAATCGTTTCTGATGATTATTCAAGTTTTGGATCCAGCTACAAAAAAATGTGAGGATTTGGACTATTGGTTTGGTGAAACGAAAACTCCAGGAATTTCATACCGATTTGATCGGTTGATCGGTTAATCAAGGAAAACAGTCTTTGAGTTTAATCTGTAATGGTAATGATTATCAGTTGCATTAGTTTGTATAAAAGAACTAATAACAAACCACCTCTACCAACTGCAAAATCCTGTGTAGACATTAATGTGTGAGTAATAAAAATCTGTTGAAAATATATAATTATATGATAAACACTCGCAGGAGACATTTTCCTACTTAAGTGAAGGATTTTTTGCTTGTAATCAAATATTTTTTACAATTTTTACAATAGTTTTACAGTGCACTATTAGTACTTTCAGGAATTTCTTCCACCACCGGAGTTATTAATCTACGTTGGGGTCTTGGTTCAAGACAGAAATGGATTGCGTGAGAATTTAGCTTCATGTCAAGGTCACAAAACATAGAGGCTTCAAGAAACGCAAGTTCAGGAAGTAAGTTTAAGTTCACACCCATGTTAACCCCACCCTACCCCCACCCAAAACACACACAGAGACCTATAGGTTTTAGCTGGGCTAGGTTTTAGCCAATAGGTTCACTGTACAGTAGTCGGCCTCTGTGTGTGTGTGTGTGTGTGTGTGTGTGTGTGTGTGTGTGTGTGTGTGTGTGTGTGTGTTTGGAGGTGTGTGCAGGGTAAGGTAAGCACTGGAGGTGTTGTGGAAGGGAAATGAAAAGGAAATGAGAATATTTTGGTATATATTTTCAATATTTTGTGCCCTACCCACCACCCATCCTTCTTCTTCTTTCCCCTCTTTCTCTCCATTTCTGTCGTTCTTTTACCGTTTTCAGCCTCGGGGGCGGGGGGGTTATCTGGTTTGATATTTTTTGAAGAGGAAAAAACGTCGGTGCAAAAATTGGCCCGAAAAAGATGCAGAGGTAGAAAGACGTGTATGTAAGTCGCAAACTTCCTAAAGACCATTATTATTTGGCACTTAAAGCAAATTTAATCACAGTTCCAGTAGCTGGTTCCACTTTGGCTCTGTTTCCCTTGATGTGGAAATAAGCAATAGTTTCCCCATCTTAACTCAAAAGATTTCATCAGTCTTTGCTTTGTTTGTGTATTTTTTTTTTAAATTATGTACATTCTCATTAATTACATACAATTAACCTATTAATGTCAGAAAATAATTTCCCAGAGATAAAAAAAGGTCACTGCTCTTCAGCCCCTTTGATCACAGTCACAACCCGAGTCTTATTTTGAAGTGTCGCTCTTTCAGTTTTACACTCGAAAAGTCAGAATGAGTAGAAGAGACACTAATCTGAAGTTTAAGAGGCACATACACGGTAGAAATGTACTTTTCAAATACATAAAAAGGGGAATATGGGGCCTTGAGTTGGAACTTTTTTTTTTTTTTTTTTTTTTTGTGACAACCCTATGGAGCCATAAGTCTGAGCCAGTTCTGTGTCAGCAGCTATTCTAGTTACGTGAGGATCTGAAAACGCTTTCAAACAATGTATAATTTGTCAAGGTCCCGTGAAGAGTTCCGGTATGAACTGGAACACGTATAAAGTAGCGCTACCAAGGCCACAGCGTGGCAACAACAGCGTGGAACAGTGTATTTTAAAATGGTTAACACTGAATATTTTCCTTGTTTCCGCACAGGGTTTCACCTCAGCGGCACAGTGAGGGAGCCCGCCACGTCCTCGGAGCCTGAGCTGCTCTGCAACGTCAGCGTCAGCTTCGACCGCTGCAAGATCACAGCGGTCACGTGCAGCTGCGGCAACAAGGACATCTTCTACTGCGCCCACGTGGTGGCGCTTTCGCTGTACCGGGTACGGAGGCCCGAACAGGTCAAGCTGCGGCTGCCCATCTCAGAGACTCTTTTCCAGATGAACAGGGATCAGCTGCAGAAGTTCGTCCAATATCTGATCACAGTGCACCACACCGAGGTGCTGCCCACGGCGCAGAGGCTGGCCGACGAGATACTGTCGCAGAACTCGGAAATCAACCAGGTTCACGGTGAGCGTTGTGGGAACGAGGAACGAGCTGAGCTCGAAACACACGTCGCAGGCGTGCACAGGCACACAAACACACACACACATACAGACACACATGGATGTGTGGGTACCTGTGTTGGATTTCCATCGTCTCGCACTGGTGGAAGTGCAGCTGCAGTCCTGGGAGAGGCATCGGGGAAAAACAAGCTGTTGGGGAGAACAGGAGGGAAACACTTTGATCACATACACACACACAATCACGTTTGTCATGTCAGACACATGTGAGGACCCTTGTTGACACAATGTATTCCCAGGCCCCGACTCTAACCTAAACTAATGCCAGCCTGTAACCTTCAAACCAAATCTCTACTTTCAAACAGTCGCCTGAAGGAACGAGGACGGGACATAGTGTCCTCACTATTCTGGTTGAAAAACCCTGGTCCCTGGTCCTTTAAAGGACTGTAACAGGCACACATACACAAACACGCACGCACACGCACACACAGACTTAAATCAGGTCAGGTTTGACCTGAATGCGCTGCAGGAATGTGTGAAGTCTGACAAAGTTTGAGAGGAGACTGTGTTATGCCTTTGAACCGCAGCTGTTTGGGGCTTTTCACAGAAAGGTCAAGAACCACAAAGTTACACGAATGGCCGCTAAAAAAAAAAAAAAAAATCACTGTACTGTGAGGAAGCAGCTATTTTTTTTTAACATACAAATGTACACCATGACGTCCGTCTGAGGGAAGTGTGTGTGTGCCTTCCGTTCCTTTTTCAGTTTGGCTCAACACATTTTTAAGTAAATTCATAGACTGAAGGACTCGTCAGGGCCTCCTTAGTGACTCACTGCAGTCAGTCAGTTAACAAAAAACTATTTGCTGGATAATTGTCTTTGTTTCATCCATAAAGGGCATGGTTTTGTTTTGTGGTACCTTATTAGAGCCTGGGATCCTTTCATACAGTCTGAACCTCTGGGTCCATGTTAGCGTACGTTTTTTTTACACACTGTGGCACATAATTTGTAGTGTTTTTATGTCCTCCCTTAATCACTTTTGGATACTCGATGTGTATGTGGGACTATTTTTGGGATCCGCCTCGCAGTGGAATATGCGCACCTTGTGTTTTTACCATGCTCTTTGGGTGACAACACCTGCAATATTCCTCCTTCCGGTTTGTTTACACGTACACAGTTTCCTTCCAGCGGTGTCCTTTAATCTAATTGTGCAACACAGTTGAATGACTGTAAAAGTGTTGGTGGCTGTACGCTCTAGCCTCAGGGTTTGCGGCCTGGCTGCGTTCTCCTCGGCGCCCTGCCGAAGAGCAGAGCCTGCCTTTTTGCCCCGAGCCTAGAGGATTCAACCCTCCATTGCGACAGAGTGGTGTATTCTTCGCTTGCATCCGCCGGCGATTGAAACAGATCTCTGCGGAGTTTATGGCACTGATTGGTGTTTTAGCTTAACCAGCACTGCATCAATAAAAGATGAACTATATGGTGATGTAGGCATATTCATGTCCAAACTTGTTTCTATTTATTGCATCTTTGCAGTTTAAGTAATCCATGGTTTAATCTGTGTTTAACTTAAATACAATTTTGAGGTTCATGTACTTTAATATTCTCCATTTCCTGCTACTTTAAACTTCTTTTTAGAGGAACATTTTACTTTTCACTCCACCTAATTGATTCGATAACTTGTGTCATTAGTTACTTTGCAGGTTAAGTTCAAAAAAACAGCTTTTAATCAACAAACAAATTCTGATGTGTTAATATAGGTTAAGATGCGTTGTTGATTCCTGCAGGGGATGTCAACAAGCTCCACAGCAGTTAATAAAGAAATTACACTTGTCCCCCACCGGCTGCAACGTTAAAGTGATTAACAGATGAGTGCATCAGTAATTATGATGCAATAATTATGTACATTAAACCGAGATGGGGCTGTTGTGTGTCAGTGCCGAACTGGTAGTTTTAGTTTTGGGCAAAATAATGAAAGCAGGACTTTTCCTTTATGATTCACATGCTGACACTAATCAGCATTTATGCTTCTCCTCTCTGCCCAGGAACAGCTTTCACATTGAACTTTGTTGTGTACATCACGTTTCAATGTAAAGTCAACTTTACTATAGAGTTTCTACAGCTTCTTATTCTACTCTAGTCATGCGATTATATGTGATTAACTTGTAACAGATTACTAGTACGGCTCCTTTTACATTAGTAAAACATCCAAGTATTTCATCTAACACTAGATGTGTCATATGATTTTGATGTGATGTTGTCGAGCCCTGTAATGAGTCGCTGACCCCCCCCCCTCACCTTTTCGTGGGCACAGGGGCTCCGGATCCGACGGCAGGGGCCAGTGTGGACGACGAGAACTGTTGGCACCTGGACGAGGAGCAGGTCCAGGAGCAGGTGAAGCTCTTTCTCTCCCAGGGCGGGTACCACGGCTCGGGAAAGCAGCTCAACCTACTGTTCAGCAAGGTAACACCACCACCAGCCCCCCCCCCATACATACACACACACACACACACACACACACAAATACCCTTGCAAAGTCCCTGCAAATCAAGTCATGCTTGGTCTGTGCAGCAATGTTTGCCACCCCCCGTCTCTGCAGGTCAGAGAGATGCTGAAGATGAGGGACTCCAACGGCGCTCGCATGTTAACGCTGATCACGGAGCAGTTCATGGGTGACCCCAGGCTGGTGCTCTGGAGGCAACAGGGCACCACCATGACCGACAAGTACAGGCAACTGTGGGATGAACTGGGTATGGTGGGAACAGGGGAAAAGCACACTCACACACACGCACGCACACACACACACGCCGAGTTATTTCAAACCATCAGATGGTGAATTCATTTCATGGTTTAGAAAAAAAAACCCAAAAAAGGCATTTATCGTCAATAATTCATTGTATCTTAGACACCCGTCACGTTTTTCTGTAAAATGGTGCAGTATTTCCCTCTTTAAGTGTAGTAGAATAGCAATATAAAGCAGAAGTAAAAGGAAACACTGTACATCTGTACTAACAGTACTTGAGTAAATCTACCTGTAATTTTCCAGCACTGGCACACGAATCCGAGTCCTTCCCGATTGTCTAAATCCATAACAAAAAATGTATGCATTAAATGTTTAATCACAGATCTTCCACTTGATAAATCATAAATTAGCCCACAGGTTAATACCCCCCCCAGCTGTCCGTTTTTGTTTTTACCCCCCCCCCCCGCTGTTTGGAGATAGTTGCTCTGCATTTCGTCACTCACGCCTCTGCTCTTTTCCCTCCCCCTCGTTGTCCTTGGCGCAGCCGTAACAAAGAGACGGAGGATAAAGCCTTTCTCCTCCTGTCCCCTCCCCCCCGTCCGCAACTTCCCTCCCTCCCCCACACACTTCCTCTTCACCTCTCCTCCCTGTCTTTCCCTTTTTTTTCTTCCCATTTCATTTTGTCCTCTGTCATCTTTTATTCATCCCTTCACAGGCTCATTTTATCCCCCAATCTGTTCCCAGTGGTTTCATGTTTTTTGCCAGAAATGCAGGTAACCTCAGCAACAATCAGTCCCTTCATCTATTAACCGATCGTCAGAAAATTAATTGGCAGGGTTTACCTAATCCACTTGATTTCTTTTATCAGAAATTCTCTGTTCCTTGATCGCAGTTTCTCTAATACAAGGATTTGCTGCTTCTCTCTGTTTTATATCATTGTAAACATAAAAACCTTAGAAGTCTAATTTCATGTTAAGACACTATAATTTTTATGCTTCCAGCCTCTCAAATATAAGAACGTGATACTTTTCCTTGTTTTACATTTTTTGACTGGTGAACATTTTTCACTTCATTCTTGAAGATTTAAGCTGCAGCCACCAGGAGCAGGTTTTAAATCACCTGCATGTAAAACACACATAAAGGGAGTTGGCCTTGTGTGTGGACTGATAAATGTAGCTGACTTTTGACCGTTCCTTTTTTAGCACAGTTTGTGCCTTTGGGGTGTTCAATGGCGTTGGCTAGATAAAGAGTGGATTAAAACAGACCCCCACCCTCCTCATTTTTGTGCACAAGCCTGAAAAAGGTCACTACTCGTCAACCCTTTTGATTCCAGTCATAACCCCAGTCTCCTTCCAAAGACAACTCTTTGATTTAAAAACTAAGAACAAAAGTTACTGAGGCACAAACATGCTGGACATGTAAGTTTTTCTTGGCATAAAAAAGGGAATTAAAAGCCTGTAGCTGGGTGAACAGGGATGAACAAATTAACTAGTTTTATGATTTGTAATTTTGCCATTAGAATTGGGAATTTTTTTTTTTTTTTAATTTACACTAATCAGTATTTTAGAGTTTTGGTGAGCGTTACCTTCCTGGGCATTAACAGGTATGTTCCTGTGCAGGGGCTCTGTGGATGTGCATCGTGCTGAACCCCCACTGCAAACCCGAGCAGAAGGGTTTCTGGCTCCGACAGCTTCGCAGGTGGAACGGCGTGGACGTCTGCCCCTTGGAGGACGGTAACCACGGCAGCGAGCTGACCAATCTGACCAACGCGCTGCCCCAGGGCCCCCCCGGTAACCCAGGTGAGATGACAGAGCTCGCCTCCCTTTCCTCTGCCACATTGCGTCTTTTCTCATCTGGATGTTTCTTTCTGCCCCCCCCCTTCCTCCTCCTCTTTTAGGCTGCTGTATTAACACTGTTACAACCCCACCCCCCCCCTTTCTTTTAATCAAGTCTCCCTGTCTCAGTCTCGTGCCTTACAAGCCTTATTACCTTTTTGCTGTGGCTAATAGAATGAACCTAATAACACAGCTGAGATCCCGCAGCTTTTCCTTGCCTCTGCACCTTTGTCTGCTTCCACTAGACAGAGACACAAATACTCAAGGGTCTTTCTTAGTTAATGGTAAAATGGTTTTGAATCTTGAAGACCGATGCTGTTGTTTTGTCCTGAACAGCTGGCCATTTGTTATGTTATTGACATTCTCAGTTCTGCTGCAACAGCTGTTTTCAAGTCACTGTCATTCTGAGCCTCTGTAAAGTCAAAATGATATTAGTGAATTTTTTCACACCTGTTATTATTCATCCTACCTTAATTTCTAATTTACTCATCTATAGTCCCCATAATTTAGGGTCTGTAAACAAGAAGTATAATGTTGCCATGGATTCAGTTTTTTTAATGTTTGTTTGTTTACATTTTGGCCAATGAAGTCTGCCGAATTAACCTTTAGCAGCCCTGGTTTGCAGAGCAACCACGGACAAATAGACAACTATCACCGGATCACTCTGACACTGAAGAAAACCCAAAAACCTGATGATTCCCAAGGAAGTTCTGCGGCCGTCTTTTTAAATTTGATTTCTAACCATGTTTGCGGATATTTATTCACAGTGGACTGTGATGATAATGTCGTCCTCGGGAAAGTTTAAGCCGCACCGAGTCCAAAAACACACGCATCGTGTCTGTGTGTTCGAATTTGACGGAGTTATGACTCAGAGGATTATGATTTTTGACGCTAATTGCAGAAATGGGGCGTCGAGGGTCTGTAAAGTATTGTAATTGCCTCCTCCAGCTCTTTGTCACAGCCACGCTCCTCCGAAATCTGCAGCCAAACTACAATAACCAGCCTCCTGTTGTTGCATGCACCTGTTCCTTTCAGCCCCCCCCCCCCTTTTGAAAACCTCTGTGCCACCCTGTGGGTTTAAAATAACACCTGACCTCTTGCTGTCGGACTCTCTCAGACTCACTGACTCGGCCTCACCGGACTGTGTTCACACGAGCGATCGAGGCCTGCGACCTGCACTGGCAGGACCCCCACCTGCAGCACATCATCACCGAAGACCACTACACCAACTACTGTTACCATGACAACCTGGACAGCTCCCTCTTCGACGCCCGAGGGTGGCCTCTGTGGCACGGTGAGAGAGCGAGGCGGGGCGGGGCGGGGCGGGGGCGAGTTGAATTAATGAGGAAAAACCAGAGAGAGAAAATGAAATGAAATGAAATGAACCCCCCCCCCCAATCTCACAGAGCACGTCCCCACCGCCTGCGCCCGGGTTGACGCCTTGAGGTCGCACGGTTACCCCAGGGAGGCGCTCAGGCTCGCCATCGCTATAGTCAACACGCTGAGGAGGCAGCAGCAGAAACAGCTGGAGTTCTTCCGCACTCATAAAAAAGGTCAGTTTATCCTTTATCAAGCTTTTTTTTTTTTTGGACATCCCACCTCTGTTGCTCCATTGACACCCCCCCAAAGGACTTTTTTTTGGGAGAGTTTCTCCTTTTCCAGCTGCAGGCTTTACAAACTGTAAACATCCTTGATGCGGGCTACGTGAGTATTATTATTACAGTATTATCTGGCTTAACATGAGTGAAATGTTGCTGTTAAATCTTTTTTTACTTATTCTTACTCCTAAAACTTTTTAAGGATTATTACAGATATAAAGCATGAATCTAGGGTTGCAATCAATTTGTATGTGAAGCTTCTGTGCCCCTTGAAAACCAAACACACCAAAGCATCATTTGAATTTTCTACAGTCCCCCCCAGTTCAAAGCAGGATACCTGTCACTCTCCAATGTCTCCATCAAACAAAGCAGAAATTCAGAAGAGGCCAAAAAAAAAAAAAAAAGCACAGAAATAACCAGTGGTAATAACCAGTTCTCTGTCACCGAGACCGAGAAGCCGACGATCAAATTTAACTCGCAAGCGTCAGAGCTTTTAATATAAGGCTATAAACTTTCATATATTCATGGTTTCATATTTAATATGGAGCTCTTTAAGAGCCTGTCAATCATGATACAGTCAAACCATCCTAGACTCTTTTGCCTTCGATAAAAAAGTAAAGTTATAATTTAAAGCTTAAGCTAAAAATGGCTCCAAAGATTTTGTGTCTTATGAAAACAAATATGAAGGAGAACAGCAAATATTTTATGGCGTGATAAAAGCTGCAGTAATAAAAGACATTAAGAGAAAATAAACAACATCGGGGAAAAAATTCACCCACGCTTGTTTTACAATATTGCAAATACGTTTTCGGACTCATTGATGTTGACTATTTCTGCATTATGTATTTCTGTAGTATCTTTTTTGTAGTATCCACTTCTAAAGATAACCTCCAGACACAGCTGAAGACACATAAAAACATTCTGAGGTGAATTTTCCATTAAAACAAACAAATTCTTAAAATGAAAATCGAGCCCCTTTTCCCCTAATTGAAAAATGATCTATCTATCTATTATCTATGAATATGCAAATGTTTTTCATTTCAAAAGTTCAACGGCGGGACACAAGATATCTCTTACGTCGCTTGAAAGTTTATTCACGTAGTGGAGTTTTTTACGTTTCTGCGCCTTTCTCGTTGGAGCTGCACATTCGACTGCGTCTTTCCTTCGACTTTTGAGACAAGCGCAGGGAAACTTTAACATTTCAGAGGACGAATGTGAAAACAGAAACGAGCGAAGCGACAAAGAGAGAAACACATTTATGAGAGGACAGGAGGGGGCTTTACGTGCAAGTGTACTCATATCAGTTTGTTATGACACCTACTGTCTCATCTTCTTGCACACTCAGCGTTTTGGTACAACACTATCGCAACAATGGACTATGAACAGTCTGTCTGTGTGTGTGTGTGTGTTGCTGCAGAGCTGCTCCATAAAGGCATGACATCGGTGACCAACCTGGAGGGCTGGGTGGGCCACCCTCTGGACCCCATCGGCACACTGTTCAGCACCCTGATGGAGACGGGCCAGAGCGGCGAGAATGGAGCTGCCGCCCTCCTCGACTTCTCAGGTGAAAAAAAAAAAAAAAAAAAAAAAAAGATGGTGCCTGGATCCTTCACCTGAGTGGGACACATTTATTTTTCATATTTCATACATGAAGGAGAATCAAAGTCCAGGAAAAAAACTTAACAAAGGAAGAAAAACAACATAAAAACAATAAAATACAAAATAAAAGAATAGAAAACTTAAGGGAAATAAAAGATGTAAAAACAAAGAATTTTGTTAAGTACCAATGTAACCATTTTGTCCAAAAGTCCTGCATTTAAAATCCTACTTAGTTAAAGGTATTATCAGAAAAATACAGTATAAAATCAAAGTATTTTACCTTCAGGCAAATATCCCCTGTGACTGAGATTACAGCATTTTACTGTTGGAGCTGCTTTTAACTACTTATGTACCATTGGATAGCTTAGTGGTTCCCAACCTAGGGGTTGGGCCCCTCCCAAGGGTCACCAGATAAAATCTGAGGGATGGTGAGGTGATTTAAGACAGAGGAGAGAAGGAAAACCTCTTTTTTTTTCCTTAGTTAATTTTACTTGTTTGGGTTTTAAACAGTTAATGATGACGAATGTGACAAAGTTGTGACAAAGTTGACAAATGAAAAAGTGAAAGGAACCAAACACATCTCAGAGACGTCTGACATATGACAAGGAGAAGGATTTTGCTTTTGGTTTTTTTTTTTCCCCAGGAGTCATGAGCTAAAAAAGGTCGGGAACCATTGATTTAGTTGTTAATGTTTCATCGTATTGGTGAGAGTCTTAACCCGAAATTTGGTCCAGTAAAAAGTCCTTTATCTCCCTCTGAGCTGAGGTGGAGTAGAGGTACAAAGTAGCAGCGAATGGAAATTCTCAAGTAAGTCAACTGATCGCTGCTGCAGGTAAAGCACACAAACACACATTTGCACTGTGGTGATAGCGTCTCCCTGTCAGAGCGTCGGGGCCCTGGGGTTGCAATCGGTGGCGGCGGTGACGCGTGCTGGCACCATGATTGGCCCGCGGTCATCCTCCAATAACAGCTCATGAATAAGAAATGCGGCAGGAAAAACACTGCAATTAAAATGCATTAATTATGCAGGGAGCTCAGCCGGAGAGGGCGGCGCCACGTCAGCCCTCCGTTTGCAGTCGCTGCGCGCTTCTCTTGTGAAAATAGGCCAAGTGGTCGGCAACACGTTGGGGCCACTGCGTGGAAAAAGTTATGAAAGTTTTTAATTAAGTCTTGGCTATTTATATCCGTGTGAGTGTGTTTTCATCTGTGGGACTGTTAGGCCTCCCGGGACGAACCGTGAGGTCTGCCAAGACATCATTAAGCCATTAAAACATGTGATTACCATCCTCAGGAGAATACACACACACTCACACAAAGACACACACTCTGAGAAAGGGTCATGAGAATGAACAAATAGATCAATAGATCTATCGATTCGCAGCTCTGTCCAGGGCCAGAGGGGACATTTTCCTTCCCGTGAGTCGTCTCGCACACTAGGGGATGGGCCTCGATGGCGTTTTATTGAACCCGAATCCTTCGTCGAAAATTTTTGAGTGGTTTGTTTGGTGGAGAATGAAGAGATGTTTTTTTTAAAAAAAAAAAGTAACTGGTTTTAATTTACTTGAGGCAGTCACAAAAAGAAAGAACTTCCTGCTTCTTCTGATCACATTAATTGTGATTTATTGATCATACCAGACAAGCCTGATACCAATATAAACTACAGTAATAAGCTATCAAACCAGGAACATGTAGGACTTTCACCACTGATCTTATCACGGCTCTGTGGCATTGGCGAACGTGCTGAAGCACAGGCAGAAAACGACAACGATCGGTTTTGTGGTGTAGATGTATGCCAACACGATAAGTCGGCAACCAGCCACTAACACGGCAGATCGGCTCAAATGTCACAAAGTTACCGAAACAGCCAGAAATTTGTGATATTTGCGTGAGGGAGCTCATGACAGTGTCAGGTTATTTGTTAAATTTTTCACCGTCAGACATGTTGAAGCAGCTACCTGTGTCATTTGCTTGGCCCGGGGCTCCTGACAATGTCTCACTGTGTTGTGCGTGCAGCGCAGCAACGAATTCGGCTTCTGGAAATATCAAGTGAGTTTTGTATTCAAAACATCAGCACTCTGTGCTATTGATATTCCCTTCGGTCTCTGCAGGTTCATGAACGCCACATGGCCGTGATAGGATCAGTGTTGAAAGTCCTACATGGTTCAGGTTCGATTGTTAATTACCATAGTTTATATTGGTGTCATGCCTTTTTGGTAATCAGTCCATCAATCACTATTAAAATTACTGATTGTGCTGTTAATGTGATTAGAAGAAGCTGGATTTTTTAAAATTTCAAGTTCAGTCTTTTAATTTCACTCAGCGTGTTAACAAAACAGCATTAGTTTTAAGCTAACAGAGGTTTCCATTCCCCAAACATCAAACCACTTATTTAAAAATATTCAATGAGGGATTCGAATGGATTCGGATTTGATAAAATGCCACTGAATTCCATCTGTAGTTGTGAGTCTCTTTGAGAGAATGGAAGTAAAGGAGTCGATGGCCATGGAGCGTTAACGAACCCACGGATTTACCCCCCCAGGCTCGCTGGGTTCCAGCAGGAGGATGGAGCACCCCGTTTTCCCGGTGCAGCGTTTCCTGGAGGAGGGGGAGTCGTTCATGTCGCTGGCCGTGGAAACAGCTCTGATCGGTCTGGGGCAGCAGAGGGTGATGCCAGACGGCCTCTACGCCCAGGAGAAAGTTAGTCGCAACGAGGAGCAGCTACTGGCCAGGCTCCAGGAAGTCGAGCTGGACGACTCACTGGTGAAGATCTTCCGGAAGCAAGCCGTCTTCCTGCTAGAGGGTGAGTAAGACTCAAGACAGGCTGATATACTTGGCTGCCTCTAGACTCTGTAACAGGAAGGTTTGCTGCTGCTCTTCGTCCTACACAATGGCAAAGAGACTATCTGTGGGTTTTGCACTTTTGGTCCGTCAAAATATCAAAACCGAAGACGTCGCCTTGTCTTAAGGCTGCGACTAACATTAACCTGCTGGTTATTTTCTCAGTTAATTGTTTTGGCTATGAAATAGTGGAAAATACTGGTTTTAATTTCCCACGGCTCAAGTTGTTGACTTGAAATGTCTTATGTTGTTTTTTTTCCAGCTCATTCTCAGGCTTTATAATATTACTATCCATACTATTTATGTATCCTGCTGCCAGAGATACTCACTACTGTTAATCCGCCACCAAAAATAGTCCCCGACTTGTGTTCTGTTTCCTCAAGTGTGCGTAATATTTTATAAAAACTACACAGCCAAGCTGTTTTAGGAAATCAACTATATACTTGTGACCCGTTTTAAGGGATATGCACAGCAGCCAATGGGCTTGTGTTTGAGTGTGTCAGTGAACAGGAGAAAATTTAGCCATAGATTATTTGTCAGTTTACATTAAGGATAAGCTGTAAAACACACATGCAAACTATGAACGTAGAACAGCGTCCACCTTATATTTTAAAATGCCGGTGTCTTCTCAGACATAATAACAGCACTTTAATTTGGCTGAATTACTGCCCTTGAAGAAAAGCAATTATAGAACTCATACATGTCATTTCTATTCATTCTTTACCATGCTACCACACTTTGGCTCTGACTAAATTGCTTCCTCCTACAAAAGAGAACAAACTATGCTGAGAAGTAACGGGTGGATCCATCCGAGTGACTCTTCCAAGAAGCTGTCAATGCTGAAACTCATCTGTGATTCTTGTAATTTTCCTCTGCAGTATATCTGAGTTTGGGCCCCTTCCTGCGAGGCTGAGGCCAAAGTCTGTATATTTTTGGTGACTAACAGAAGTTTACTCATTCTGATATGCAGCTGAGTCATACTGTTCAGATTGCTGGCTGTGTAATCAGCACTATCGATCTTGTTGACATATCAAGCAGGAAAATTCCTTGTACGCGAGGTCACAGAACAGTCGAATGGTACAGTACGTAAGTATTTGGACACAATTTTTCATAATTTTGCCCCAGTCCACCGTCACAACGGATCTGAAACAGGCCAATCGAGATATGACTGAAGTGTAGACTTTCAGTCTTAATTCAAATGGTTTAACAAAGATGGACAGTTTAGGAATTACAGCCATTTTTATACATGTCAACGCAATTTCAAAGGTTCAAAAGTAATTGGACAGCTGACTGACAGTGAGTTTCATGGCCAGCTGTGGCCTGTTCCCTCGTTATTTCATGACAAATGAAGCACTTGTAATGTCTGGAGTTGATTTCCAACCGTTATTTTGCATTTTAATATGTGGTCCAAAGAGGTGTTGATGCAAATGAAGGAAGCTGAAAAAAACCTTGGACAAATGCAGAAACTTTGGGACAAATAAACAGTCTGGTACATTCTTAAAAAAAAGGAATGCACTGGTGAGCTCAGCAACACCAAAAGGCCTGGAAGACTACAGATGAAGACTAAAATGGAGAATCCCAGAAATCTGTTGGTGGTGAAAAAAACCCTTCACAACATCTAGTCAAGTCAAGAAAAGTCTCCGGGAGGAAGGTGGATCATGGTCAGAGTCTACAATCTAAAGATGTCTTCATGAATGTGAATACAGAGGGTTTACCACAAACCGCTGGTGCCATTCAAGAACAGAAAGGTTCTGGAACAAGATTCTTTGGAAAGATGAAACTAAGATGCAACTTGTACCAGAATGATAGAAGAGAAAAATATGGAGAAGGAAATTAACCATTCATGATCCAGAGCAACCAGATCATCTGTTAGACGTGGTGGAGGCAGTGTTATGGCCTGGGTATGTATGGCTGCCAATGGAACTGGGTCACTGGTGTTTATTTATGATGTAACTGGACCTCAGGAAAAGGATTTTCATCAAAGTATCAAAAATAATGCTTATATTTATAATTATTTATGTTTGTCGAATTTTGTGAAACACATTGAATTAAAGCTGAAAATCAAGACTTCATTCACCTATTGATTTGTTCGTTTCAGATCCACTGTGGTCACATGCAGAGGCAAAAATTGAGAAAGTTGTGTCACTATCCAAATACTTGCGTACCTGACCGGATGTGACCTATCACGCCAAAGTCTTTGAGTTTACATTGACCTCTCTCCAGGCAGACCCTATACAGACTGAACTGTTCCTTGTACTGTGCCCTGTGTCCTGCAGCTGGTCCTTACAGTGGCCTGGGAGAACTGCTCTACAGAGAAAGCGTCCCCATGCACACCTTCGCCAAGTATCTCTTCACCTCGCTGCTACCTCATGACGCCGAGCTGGCGTACAAAATTGCACTGAGGGCCATGAGGTGAGTGAACATTAAAAGATGCGTGTCTGCGAATTTAGCCAGCTTAGCACGGTCGTACGCTCTCTCTTGGCGAGTGGCGAGGAGAAACCGAAATAAAGACAGGAACGAGACGGGGAGTTGTTACCTTTCAGCTGCACCGCCCTTCTCTGCCTCCTTTGGCTGGAGTGTGGAGGAGCGTGATGGATGCAGACGTGGGGGAATCGAGGCGGGTTCAGGAGCTATCTGGGGCACTGTTTAATGACAAAAAAAACCTTCCTTCTGCTGGAATATTCTCTCAATAATTCAACACTGCTGAAACTGGAGTTTTATAAAAATGTGTGAATAATAAATACATGCCGTTGGTTTCCTCCCTGACCGCCACAGGAAACTTTATTTCCTCTCGCCCAAATTAGCCCCCTTTGATTTTTCTAATATGTAAAACTTTATATATAAATCTTTTAAAAATTCCAGACATGAATAACAAAGGGGGAATATTGAACTCTTGGCATCAAAGCAGCTGTAAATGGATTCAACGAGTATGTTTGGAGAAGAAAATGAACTGAGCTGTAATTTTTTAAAACCCCCGTCCTTATTATTGCCAGAGGCAAAGATCCACCTGAGTTTATGGAAAACCATTGACTGACTCTACAACAGGAGAATTACTCCCTAATAACTAATTATCTCCATGAATGGTTCCTCTGAGCAGACGTTCAGCTCCTGCGCATTCATGCCTCTCCTGCCGGAGTCTAATAAAGTCAAGTTTTGCTTTGTTTTGGTTTTTTCTCAATTATTCTCTGCTGCGCTCAGGTTACCAGTCTTGGAGTCCACGGCCCCCTCTGGTGACTTGTCCCGGCCTCACCATATAGTGTCAGTGGTGCCCAACCGCTACCCCCGCTGGTTCACCCTCAGCCACATAGAGACCCAACAGTGTGAACTGGCCTCCACCATGCTCACTGCTGCTAAAGGTACAAACACACACAACACACACGATTATTTACAATTTGGGTGGAAAAATTTTGACAGTGGCAATGGTTATAATAATTTTTTTTTATAAAATGAGATTTTCACATTAGAATAAGATGTTTTTCATGTCATAATGACATACTCGCGGGTAGCAGTTTATTAGGTACACTTGGTTAAAACTATCTCTTTCTGATACAGTGTCCAGTTTGTGTTTAAACAGTTTCAAAGAGTTGGTGTGTGAGTGTTGGTTCAACTTTGATAACTTTGGAGGCGTAGTTTGTGTGTTATTTAGCCTTCTCTCATTGTTAGACAGTGAATGGGGTGAACAAAATAACAGAAACACCTACACTTCTTATTATAAGGCAGTAAAATTCAACAGCAGCACAAAGTACATCCTCCAAAATGACTGTACACTTGAATCAACAAAACCTGGAGATTACAACCTTCATGAAGGGAGGTTTTTGCATTACTTTTAACTACAGTAGCTCTACCTAATAAACTGGCAACTAGGGGTATCTTTTGTGTTTTCACTATATAACTTTCAAACAGCATTTCTCAGTAAAACAAGAAATGTTTCTGTACAATTCTGTATTGACTCTTCTGCCTTCCCCCACAGTAATATAGCTCATTTATGTTTTTAGAGGTGATAACCACCTATAAAAATATCTTATGGGTGTGTTTTACGCTGTTTTACCGCACAAAAAAGGGAAACTATTGTTGTAATGAGAAAAAAAAATGCATATCATTATTAACATGAAAAACATGCTGTTATAACATGACAAGAATCCTTTTAAAATGATAGAATAAGAGCTAATAATTTTCTGTCCGGATGCCAGCGTTGCACTAGCACATCCATAATGTTACAAGCAACTGAAGTGAGGATCGTGGATGTGAAGCAATCCTGTTATCTAAGAGTGACGCTCAGGAAAATAAATATGTATAAATAATTTGACTTTAACCCCTCCGCCTCCGTTTGTTTCACCGTGTCTTCAGGCGACGCTGGTAAGCTACAAACAGTGTTAGAGTCCATCCAGAAGAACATCCACTCCTCATCCCACATCTTCAAACTTGCCCAGGACGCCTTCAAGATCGCCACACTCATGGACAGCCTGCCTGACATCACGCTGCTCAAGGTCTCCCTGGAGCTGGGCCTTCAGGTAAACGACACAAAAACACACAAACACAAACAAACAAACAAAACACACACGGTATCATCCAGACTCAGAACTAATATCCTGTCTCTTAAAGGTGATGAGAATGACCCTGTCTACCTTGAACTGGCGAAGGAGGGAGATGGTGCGATGGCTTGTCACTTGTGCTACTGAAGTCGGTGAGTCGTGTGTGTCCCCCCCACACACACACACACTAAAGTAACTGACCCTCACATGGCACATATTCAGCCAGTCCTCAGTTTCACACTTGGGTGAAAAAAACTCAAATCAAAAACAAACATAATGAAAGTGGCTTTTCTATACTAGGCCACCATCATCGTTTGTCTTGTCTGAAATGAAAACTCCCCACTAGATTTTCAATGTTTCTGTGTAGAACAGTCTTAGATATGCACCTGACAGCTGAAGTCTGAGGGGCTAAAGTCACAGCAACAAGTCGGCATCCTCAATGGTTAATGATCCACGTGGAGGAAGACCAGCGAGCAGTGTTGTTCTTGTTATATCTCTCCTATTTTAGCAAGGCATTATAAACATATATAATATTCTTTCATTCTAGCACAAACCAGTTCGGATGTTAACTAGGGAGTAAAACATACTCTGACGAGCAGCACCGGGGTTAGATTTATGTTTTATTGTTCATATTTTCAAACGAGACAGAAGCTTTTAGGTCAATGGGGACCCAGCTGAGGAGTTTGGCAAAGGCGACATCATATAGGGTGATGAGTTTGGCTGCGGTTGTGGTTTTGGTTGCGTAAACGTCCCCAAATCAAATAGAGAGCAGGACAGAGCTGCTAAATTTAAACTCTGTTACAGTGGTGTCTTGGCTTCAGACCTGTGGATTTATCAGACCTGTATAGGGATTTTTCTAACATAACCTGTAACCCCTGCTTGATATTTCTTAATCCATGCTGTCCTGCTTTGGTAGTAATGCTGGGTTACTGTTGTAGTGAGCATGTGCCAAATTTCCATCTGAATTAAGTGCAAACTATAATCGAAACCCTGCCCCCCCCGAAAAAAAAAATCATCAAAAGCAAATGCATGTTTCCATCCAATATTGTTATACAATTATTAGGAGTTGGTACATGGACATTTTGCATTGAATTTGCCTCGATAAATAAACTCTTTCCTTGTTTCTTCCCCCCAAATTTCCCCTGGAGGAAAATACACAAAACAATAGGTGAATGGAAACACATTTATAGTGAGCTAGTTTGGTGGGCTGGCTAATGGCTTTGGCTCACGTTAGAGTGGACAAACAGACTTTTTAATCCATCCACTCTTGTGAATAGAGAGATTTTTCAAGAAACACCAGGTCAGCCTTCACAAGACCTTTTTAAAAGTGTATTTTTCAGAGACCTCTCAGCAGGAGGAAAGGAATGACTGGCAGAGAAGTAATTATGGAAGATTGTGGACCTTGGGCTGATTAAGTGAGCCTAATGTTTGGACTCGAATGCCGAAACCCAGCAGCCGATTTCCCTGAAGCGGACAGGAAGCCGGGACCAGAGGGAAAAACCCTCCTCCCAGATGATTTCTTGTGAATGTAGGGGAGTGACAAGGAGTCCCTGTTTCTGTGAGCAGAGTTTGAATGGATTCATTGAGAACATGCCAGTGGGTGAAGTAGAATTTTTTTTGGGGGGGGGGGGGTATAATGCCACTGCATTAGAAAGGGGATATCAAATTAGAAGGTAAAAAGCCATTGTAAGACTGCTGACACGTTTGTTTGTTGGAATCCTGGAAATATTTGATGATTTTTGAGCACAAATACTCAAGTGGAAGAAACAACAAAGTCCAAACAAAAGTCTCCCACAGGCCTTTCTTCAATAAAAGTATCCTGTTTTGAATATTATTGCAGTTAATCAAGTGGAGGCTCATCTTGAAAATAAAGATTTTTAGTCATTTGACCTGATCATTCATAGTGGTGTTTGGATTTTAATGTCTTCAGGGTCCAAGAAGAGCTTTATAAATTTTCCTGCAGTGAGGAATTGTCATCTTTAATGCATTTCATATCATCTAGACTGCAGGATTTAAAAGATAAGGCTGATGACGTTTAACATTTTTGTTCTTGTCAACAAATCCCATAAAAATACCAAAGCCAACACTGTTTTAGTGCATCTTTCAATAATTTCTTTCCATCTGTGGCACTCAGCCACAAGTTCTTCGGTTGCAAACTGAAACATAAATCTTTAAAATACTGCTCAAAAACATTGTTAAATTTTTTAAAGACAGTTAAATAATTTCCTAAAACAGCCTGCTGCTGTTGTTTTTAGTAATTGCTCAAAAAGGAGGAAATTGGGCATTTGTTGGGGACTATTTTTAGCAGAGGATTAATCCACATTTGGCGCTCTAGTGGGTATTTGGGGCAGCAGGATGGTGTGCGTGGTTCCTGAGTCAAAATAAATTTGGGTTTGGGATTTTAGGATTATTAAAGCATTCCATCAATTCAGCAGGGGATTTTCCATCCACAAATGTTATGTGAATATTCGGGGTTGGCGCCTCAAGATTTATTCAATAACTGTTTCCACTGCAAGTCGTCACATTTTGCTTTCATGGATACACCAACTTTTTTCCACCTCAGCAAAGTGTGAAAAAACTTTTTTCATGCAGAATCACACATTTTTTTCCCCACAAATTTTTTGAATTTTCTTTTTCTTTTTTAAAAATCACAAATTGAAAATGTGCATAAAAACAGATCGATGGAAACATCCACCTTTTCTTCGCTTTGGTCTACTCATGGGATCCATTAAGAAAAATACAGGATATCACCAGACTTTGTTGTTTTCACCAGAGTTTTTAGCATATTTTGGGAAAACTGTACCAAATGGAAGCATGTAAAATGGAAAAAGTAGAGGACCTAGGATTGCCTTCGGGAACACCATAATGAACTTAACTAAGCTTTCATTTTCTTCTCTGTCTAGGTGTGTTTGCTCTGGACAGCATCATGCAGAGCTGGTTCACCCTCTTCACCCCCACCGAGGCCACCAGTGTCGTGGCTAGCACGGTCATGTCCAACAGCACCATTGTCCGCCTGCATTTGGATTGCCACCAGCAGGAGAACCTGGCCAACTCCGCCCGCACTCTGGCCCTGCAGTGTGCCATGAAGGACCCTCAAAACTGTGCCCTGTCGGCGCTGACGCTCTGCGAGAAGGACCATATTGCCTTCGAGACAGCCTATCAGATTGTACTGGACGCGGCCGCCACAGGAATGAACTACACACAGCTGTTTACAATAGCGCGCTACATGGAGCACCGCGGCTACCCCATGAGGGCATACAAACTAGCAACGTTAGCTATGACCCACTTGAACCTCAGCTACAACCAAGACACGCACCCGGCCATCAACGACGTGCTGTGGGCGTGTGCACTCAGCCACTCGCTGGGGAAAAACGAACTGGCAGCCGTCATCCCCCTAGTAGTGAAGAGTGTGAAGTGCGCCACCGTCCTGTCAGACATTTTGCGGCGGTGCACACTAACGACACCGGGCATGGTGGCGCTGCACAGTCGCAGGAACTCTGGGAAGCTGATGTCCCTGGACAAGGCTCCGCTCAGGCAGCTGCTGGACGCCACGATTGGGGCCTACATCAACACAACGCACTCCCGGCTGACGCACATCAGCCCACGCCACTACAGTGAGTTCATCGAGTTCCTCAGCAAAGCCAGAGAGACGTTCCTCATGGCGCAGGATGGACACATCCAGTTCACACAGTTCATAGACAACCTGAAACAGATATACAAGGGCAAGAAGAAACTCATGATGCTTGTTCGAGAGAGATTTGGTTGAAGAGTAGTGCAAGACCAAATCAACCCCCCCCCTTTTTTTCTTTTTTCTTTTACTTGAGTCTCCCTTTTTTATCCTTTCTAACTTGAAGTGAAAATCCACTTAAAACAACATTCACACAAATCTTATTCCTACGGTTTGGGACTGCCGGGTCTAACGTGATAATGAACTGAAGTGGTGTAATTATATGCACATCACATAAAAGGTGCGAGGCTATTTGAAAAGCAGCGTCGGTGAGAAAAAAAAAAAAGCAAACGCCTGCACACTGACTCCAAGCAAGAAAATTAAAAAAAAAAAAAAAGGAAAGAAAACTTTTTCATCTCAGTTGGATCTTCGTCAGATCAAAAGTGTTTAAAAATGGATACCACATCCAAATATATGATAACCTATATAACATAATATCACATACTTTGAGCATCTCAGAGCAATTAACAATGCAAATAGGTAAATCTCAAAGAGCAGATGTACAAACAATACATCAAAAAAATAAAAAACAAATAAAATTATAAGCTAGAAAAAAGGGGGACACTTAAAATGCTGCACAAAAGCATCTTAAAATGGATATTAGACTTAGGCGGTATCTATTTTTTTTTCAAACCTTAATACCTTCCCAGCATTTCGCCAGGGAGTATGGTAGATGACAGTATTTGTAAATATTAATAGAAATAAATTAATTTATTTAAATAAGTTTTAATAAAATAAGAGAATTCATTGTCTAGTTACTTGGACAAGTCTTGCAGGGAGTAAAGAGCTTTCGACCTGTATCTACCTATAAATGTAGCACTGTGGATAAATGCTGTCTATGGCACAACAACTCATCTCTAGGTAATTCTTCTGTTGGCAGTGGTACATTTAATTTCAATTTTCCTTTTGCATCAATAAATAAATGCATGAAACTATCTTTGTTTAACATTACTGTAGAATGTTGTGATCAATGCAATGAAATAAACGCAGGATGTATAATGCAAAAACAAGCGCACACTTGAATATACCTTGTTTGTTTGAGTTTTGGCTGACGATAAAGGCCTATACAAATGAAAAGGGCTGAATAATTTGGCTCAATTAAAATAGTATGATGGTGCTACAAGGCATTGAGGCAACAGTTCGTCCCTGTGTCAGCTTAGCAGGAAATGAGCATATGTTTTCGATGGTATCAACTTCGGCATTCCTAATTTACCATGACATACCTAAATATCCCAGTGTCGCCCATGCTTAACAGATATATGACCCAATAAAGTCCCCTCTCAGAAAAACCTGCACACATTGTGCATCGTATTTTACATCTGATGGACAAGCATATGAGGAGACAACAAGACCATATACCTCAGATAAAAGCGAGTTAGTTTTGATCTGACAAATTTCCCACCAGGATCAAAAACTTGCGTAAATGTTGCGACACAGGAGTCAGTGCGCAGGCTGTTTAAAACTCAACGCGATAACAAACACGATTTCCTGAAGGCTGATAATTAGAGTTTTTTTTTTCCTGTTGGGTTCGAGCTGTACCAAGTGTCAGCATCAGCACAGACGGATCCTTGGGTCAATTTTAGGGCTGGAATACTGAAATGTGAAATGTGTTTGAGGGTTTAAAGTTTCTCCTGAAATTGACAAGTTTTAATTGGAGGAGGAGAAGAAGAAAAAAAAAAAAGACTATAACCCATAAAAGCAACACCTGATATTGATGTGTATAAAACCATTAGGTTTGCAGAGGCAGAGAATTGTCAATTTGTGGAAGTTTGTGTGTTTTCCCTTTATATGTATGTATGAAAGCAGGAGAATAAGAGTTTTACACTGAGTATATAACTGTATTGTCCAGTGGCGAAATGTCCACCTTGCACTCCTCCTACTTCCCTCAGCTAAACGTTCACAGCCTCAAAGAGAAAACAAACGGCTTTAAACCAAATGGAGCAACTCCATCTGAAGTGACGAGTACCTCTTCTTAAAGGATCCAGCTTTACCCCCCCCCCCATCTGCTCAACGGAGTGAAAGTAAGAAAAAGAAAAACGAAACTCCATGAATCCATGATCAGAATTTGTTTACCAGGTCAATATTTGTTTCTGCCATCTCCAGGCTTTGCAGTGTTTTTGCAAAACATTCAACGTGCTTATTTTACAGACGCAATTTGTCATGGTAACACCACAACAGACCGTCGCAGCGCTTGCTCTCGTGGAAACTTTGCAACTGTCAACATACATTCTCAGGGATTTCTCTAAAAAAAGAAGAAAAAAAGAAGAAGAAAAAAAGAAAAATAATGTGGACAAAAAAAAAAGAACAAAAGCATTTTATTGTCTTGTATATATGAAAGTATATGTCTGAATATTGAAAAAAAATGTATATGTTAACTAATTTATGACAAAATATTCTATGTAAGGCACAATACTTGAAGCTGCAGTACTTTTGGTTTTTGAGACGAGGAAAAAAAAATAACATATCAGAAGGACTTTGAAAACGTTGCCTCGCCTCGCATTGCATCAGGGTCCGCTTCACACAACAAAATAGGCGCTAGTGAGTTCCAGGCTCCGCTGGCTGCCCATGGGACGGGGAAGTGGCCACGCGACGGGCGTCCTCTCCTGAACAGAGGTGCACTGAGGATCGCAGAGGCCGGGGGGGGGGCTGCCAACTGCTGCCGTGACCCCTGGCCAACGGGAACCCACCCTCTGCAGCAACGTGGTCACAAGGTGAAGCTGTGTTTGTTTGTTTTTTTTTTTTTTTTTTTTTTTAAATGCCCAGTGTCCATGACCCTGACGCCAATATCTCTGCTTTGTGCAGGGCAGGAGGTTGAGCGAGGCTCTATTTTTTTTTTGCGTCCTGTGTTTTTCCGACTTGGTTTCCTGGAAACTTTCCTCATAACTCGTTGAAGGTTAGTGGGTATTTAGCTGTAAATTACACGGAAATTTTCAAGGAAGACTGGTGCAGTTTGGCGTCTCTGGTGCCACTCTGTTTTCCAGGGGCCAAAATTTTCAAGTTTATTTCCCAATAATCCCAAAGAAGTTTCTTGGAAAAGAACCGTGTAAATTGTAAGAGATTACTGGTAAAATAGAAAACTTCCAAATTATTTCTAAATGCCAGGCTTGGACAGCAGGTGAGCCACATATGCAACATGTGAAAAAATGTCAACAAACAAACCTTCAATTCAGCATAAAAAGAACAACATTACCAATAATCAATGAGAGCAATAAATATCCACTGGGGTTTAAATGGAGCAATTTCTTTCGATTTAAATTTTTTTTTTTTTTCTGGAAGTCAATAATAAACGAAACTCAACTCATCGAACCAAATAAAATAACAGGTTAAAGTCATGACGCTTGTCTTTATGTCTCTTTGTGAACTATTTTTCACTCATGCTCTACATTATTTCCTCACTGTTTCCCAAAAACATGTGGATACTTAATCAAACTGACACTTTCTCCATTTCATTAGCACTGAATTAGCACGTGTAGGCTTGTCTTGGAAAATATCCAGCTAATTTTTCAGAAAGTTTCCATGGGAAATCAGATGGAAAAATACAGGAACCTGTAAAATAAAAATGTTACAGGAAGTCGCTCTCTACCGTAGGTTATTGACTGTTCCACTGTTTTGTTTTTTTAAATTTTTTAATGCTTTTTTTTGTTTCTCCTCTTCAATTGATTTAATTTCCTCTCTAGAAATTCCTCACACGAGAACAGCCTTCTTTCTTGCCTTGTCTTAATGCTTTAAAATAACCAAATGGGAGTTCTAACTACCAAACCTTTTTCGTACACCGACTCTGGTCACAACCTAGTGTCTTTTTTTTTTTTTTTAGCTGAACTGGCTCTGTATTTCTGTGCTTTAAAAGCTTGTTTCATTGTTTTTTTGTTGTTTTTTTCAGTGTTGTCTCTTAGAGTACTGTTGGTAGCTCCTTTGTTTAGAAACAAAATATACTCCCGTTTTATTTATTACGTTTGGTAAATGATTGTACAACCATGTCAACATGCTCATGAAGTTGAAACTAAGATTTGATACACTGACCGATTTATTTATGTAACTAAATCACTGTTTTATAAACTTGTTAATGAATCAACATTTTTGTTTTGATTAAATTAGTTTTTTGACAGCAGAATGACGTCAGTGTTCCTTATTATTTGAGCATTATGTTTTTCTTTGATCTGTGTGAGGGTCTGCCTCCTTTATTATCACCATTTTGTAACTGTAATTTAAAATGTTTCGAAGCACCTATCACTTATCGTATGAGAAGTGTTTTTTCTAACATCTGGAAAGCAATGAATTAAAATATTAAATCCACATGCAGATCCACAAATATGACCTTTTTCAGCATATAAATGTAAAAACTAGTCATATGAAATGTGTATTAACTGCAGCATTATCACAGAGTAGCATAAAATTCTTCTTCCATCTAAAAGGTCAAAGATATTTGCTTTTTGAATATAATTAACTTTTTAACTTCAGTGTAAGAAACTTTACACGGCTCAGTTAACTAAACTAAAACTAATGATACTAAAATGTAACTTCATTGTTAATGTAGATTGATTATAAGTAAACGTCATTAACGGATCCTATGAACGTTTTTTATAAAGTACCACTAGAGAAACCAACAGAAATTAAGAGGCATTTTCCTGTGAAAGGTGTGATAACTTTTTTTTTCTAAATACAAACACAAGGCAAGTGTTTCAGGAACAACAGTTTACAATACAACTGTTATCAAATGGATGATAGTACAATTGATTTACGTATTATGATGTAACTCAGGTACTGGGTTTCCTGTGATTATACCTGAATATGGCTGGGGGTCTATATGCTGTAGAAGTAACTGATGCACAGTTAACGAATGAGGCCCATTTGTGGTTTAATGTATATGTAAACATCACTTCGAAGGGCAGGTTTGTCTTAACTCCTCATCACTTCAGCATTTCTGTACTGACTCTGTTACCTCAACAGGTGAAGGCGCCCACATCATGGTGTCTGGTCTGTGCTTTGCTTCATTTTGCTTCAGCGTCAGCGGAGTGAAAAACACAACCTGGGATCTGCATCCCTTTGCCTCAGGGAGTTGATTGTTTGCAGCGTTCACCATTAGATTTCTTGTTTTACTAACCATGTAGCTTGAGTTGATGGCACACCTTCACCCACCTGAATAAGGTGGGTTTACATCCCACAGAATCCGTGGAGTGCTCCAACCTGCAAATCTAGGATTCTCAAACCTGGGATGAGCTGGAATTTACTCTCGTCCATTTTTCTATGATGTGTCACTTGTGAGATTTTGCTTCGAGTTACTTTCATTGTTACATCTGTTATATATCCTCATTAAAAAAAACTGTTTTGGGTATGTTCACCAGGTCTTAACTATCTCCTCAAGCAATGCAGCAATGCCAGTTGTATTTCTTTATGTATTATATATATTTGGACAAAAGAGATAACTATGTATCCAGGGGTTTCAATGGCAAATTTGCTTGAACAGTCGCTCAGATTGGTGCCCTCTAGGAGGAAGTCATAATTTCTCTTAGTGTTCATTTTACTTCCTGCAAAGATAAATTGGGAATTTTAAGCTTTCCTTATCTATTTCCTGTCTCTTGTCAAGAGTGCACAGGGACCCATATGGACAGGAAAAAAAAAAAGGAGGTTTGTTGAGAAAACAAAAGGGCTGTTAAATGATGGAAATAATGGTCCCAACTGAGGGTAAGTATAGACTTTGGTCAACTAAATTAACATCAGTTCTGGGGCCTATAGAAGTTCGTCATTGTTTTCATGCCATGTTTGTATTTCTACACATTTTTCATTCTTTTGGCTGCTGTTAAATGTTTGTAGAGATTCCATTTTAACCGATGTTAAAAAAGTTGTTGTAGTGAACTGCAGATTAATAACTGGATCATTTTGAGACACCAGACGTTATCTAGTCATCAAGAAAACTCCAATGTCGGTGAGAAAATCAAAAGTGAATCATCACACAGCAGGAGGCTCAAATAAATATTTTTCAGTTTTATTGGAATATTTGTTTATTGTAAATTATTATTTTTTTTATATTTGGCAAGTTCTTACCATACAGTCGGCTTAAAGGAAACTCTCAACAGCCTCTTGGCGTCTGACCCAAGTTGTACAAGTCACTGGATAACAAACCATAGACCATCCTCATGACAAACTCCATCTGCTGATGAAGGACTCAAGATGTGGCAGAAAGTTTTGGAAAATTTCAAGCCGGTTTAACTTGTGCTGAAATCGTTTGGCAAAAAACTATTTCCAAGGTCAACAACAAATTCATTTGGTTTGAGAATATTGTGTCCTACAGAGGACAGACATGAAAACCTGAAGAATTTTTTTTTTTTTTTTTTCAAAGGACATGCTTATTCGCTTTCTTGCTTTAGGGTTAGAAGAAAAGATCATGTCCAACTATAAAAGCCGCCAGCTGCCAATTGGCTTAGCTTAGCACAAAGGCCAGGAAGAGAAGGAACATCTAGCCTGGCTTCTACCAGCTCATTAAATAAATGAGCTGTAACACGTTAATCTGCTCAATAAATAAGTGTGAAAACATGCAAAGCTAAACTAACTGGCTGTAGCCTAAATGTTCAAACTATGTCAAGGACTGTGCTTGAGGACATAAAAAGCTCAGGAACATAAAACCACTGAAGCTCAAGTGTCTTACATTTGAAGTGTTTGAATTACTGCATAGTTTTAAGTTCTGACCGGAGAGACGACCATCAGACTTCTCCGTGACATGTTAAAAAAAAAAAAAAAAAAAAAAAAGGACTCCATCATGTAATTTTATTCATATTAGAGAAAATATTAGAGACTCATTTTCTTTTTCTTTATTTGTTGGCAGAATTGCAATTTTTACTTTAAATCCTGACAATTTAAGTTTTTAAGTCCTAAAAAAAACTCATTTATGTTTTAGTTATTTGCATAAGAATATAAGTTTCAGTTTTCACAGCGGCAACTTCCAGAATGTGCTTTTCTCCAATTTTCAGTCACTTGCTCAGCGGTTTCATACCTAAAGAGCCTTGACATCAACACGTCTGTTTTAGCAGCAGATTCACACCAACAGCATGGAATATCTCCAGGATCTCACCGTCATCTATCCGTCATTCGCACACACCCCCACGCACTGCCCCATACTGTATGTAAAATGTTGTATCTGTGCACCTAGCCCTTGACGCCATTATTGCTCTTCAGGCTTTTTTTCTTTTTTGGGACCACACACACACACACACACACACACACACACACACACACACACACGAAAGGGCCAATCAGAGCGTATCCTGTAACCAGGCAGCAGCTTATTTCTGTAACCCCATCTGTGTAACTGGCACTGCAGATAAATCTTATCACCCTTAATCACACGTATCCTGTGTGGACCAGCCTGTTATTCCACTCCTGATGCCGTACTAGTGAAGCCATCCACTCAGTGTCATCTATTTGCGATGGGAACAGCAAAAATGGTTTGTCCCGTGGTATCAGAACTCTGGATTTTTAACAGTGAAAAAAGAAGCTCTAAATGATACAACACAGTTGTATTTTGGGCTTTTTGTAGTTTTCATTTGTTCTACTTTAACTGTTTTAAGAGAGACCCCTTTTTCCCTACTAACCACTCAACAAAACAGGAACTGTCTTGTTTCACTTCTTTTCATGGCTGCAAATGGCTTTTTAGTAAAGCAAGTATTCATCTTTTCCTTCGTACTGCGGGTTACATAAACGAAACTGAACCCTAACACACATATTGTAGTTTATTAAGACTCTGTCCCAAACACACACACACACACACACACACACACACACACACAATCCTGCTGCTCCCAAATTCTGACTAGAACATCAAATGTGGACTCATCCGCTGCTGAAAGTAGTCCCCAGCTAATTCACTTTTTTCCTGTTTCTGTAACATTTCTTAAAAACTACGGTGTCCAGCCGTTTTAGATTACTGAACCTTTTTAAATTTTTGTAGCATCCTCACTTTACTTTTAGTGCCTAAAATTTTTTTTCTACTATATATTTAATTTTATTTATATATCAGTCTATTTATGTATCTCTATTTGTAGCAGCTTTGTTATTTGTTCCTAATGAATTTCTATTGTTTTAAATTTCGTTTTTTTCCTGCAGTGCATCCTTAAGCATCAACAGTTCAGCGTCCATCGAAATTTAGCAATAGTTTTCACCAAAGTTCCTCTTTCAACAAAGAGATTCAGTGAAAGAAAAAGGAAATGAATGCACCTTTCCATTCACTATTTCTACGTGAATTATTAGGAGATCAAGATAAACAGCTGGTGCCGCTAATGCTCCAGTCAAATGATATTAAACCACTGCAGAAGAAGAGGGTGCAATGAAATTAGTGAGCAGGTCTCCAGTCAAACATCAAACGCAGAAAAACTATGAAGAAATTGCTCTACACGGATGTGATTTTGTTTCTTTTCTTTGGTTGAACCTTAAGCTACATTTGAGCCACATTCTTCATGTGCATCACGATTTATTCCATAAGTCTGTTTACATTGCACTGTGTCGCAATTTGCTCTCAACTGATGCGCCAGCTTTTCCGCCTCATTCAAGCGTAAAAACATTTGTCATATTGCGACTTATTTGTGAATTCCCGGCATTTTTAATTACGACTTTTATATAATAATAATAATAATACACACATATATGTAAAAGCAGGTGTATGAAAACACATTTTACACCTACACAGTTTTTACGGAACATGACCTCAAACATAGGCAGTGATATAGACCGTTAAAAATAAATAAACAAAAAAATCTAGAACTGTGCAGTATATTTTAGATTAACTGAACGTATCCCTGGATGAAAACTGAGATGTCTGACCCTGGATCAGCAGAGCGGTAGATCACCGCTGCTCGGTTTGGAGGCAGAAATATGAGGTGGGACAAAGCACCTTGGTGAAGATTACTCCACTGCACCAATCATCCATCACGCTCGGGCTTGCCCTTGGAATATATAATGCGGTGATAATCTGATCCAGTATGCAAATGGCAAGCGCAGTGGGGTTGCTGCGGGGAGGGCTGTCCACCTGCCCCGCAACACAAGTAGCCCCCTAACTACTGATCTCCTGTCAGATTAAAGCTCTTGGCAGCTTCAAGGCAGAGAGGAATGCAAACAAGGAACAACTGGGTTTAAAAGGCTTTCACCACACCAAATTAGTTTTCCAGCGGTTAGACTTGCAAGTTCCCGTCAACATACATTTTTTTCTTTTTTTTTAAATTTTAAATGTCCTCAGCAGCTCCATTTCTAATCCATGTCGGAGATGGTTTATGTACAATCACTGATGCACCATGACTGTCACACCAACTAAGGGGATTTTTACAGGGTGTCTGGTGCTGTTGAGACCATGGGAACACACACACACACACACGCACACGCACACGCACACACACACACACACACACACACACACACACACACACACACACACGCTGATGTCGTTTTGGGGGGTGTCATCGAGTGGGTTAATGTCTCAAAGCCATTTTTTGCGGTTCCCTTTGCCCCATTCGATGCTAGACATAAATCTACTTCTGATAAATAGCATTTAAAGTTATAAATCTGACTGCCCGGTGAAAGAACCCCTCATCCAACTTTAGCTTTCTTCTGTTTGAGGTTAGAGAGTGTGTCCCTGAAGGTAAACGGTTTACATTTTGGGAAACACACTTATATTTGCCTTCTTGCCGAGACTTACGTGAGATTGAGTTGCTTGTTTGCATTATCATTAATGGCTGAAATTAATTTCCATTTGCCAATTTCTGTTGCTAGATGTGAGACTTCTTCCCAGTGGAGACAAACATTATACCCTCATTCTGTACAAGTAAAAAAGGAAACATGACATCCGTCTACATTTGCTCACTTGCAACCCAGAGAAAAATTATTCTTTAGATGACAGTGTAAATATACCACTCTCATCTCTGTCCTTAAACACATGAAGCTACAGTCAGCAGCCAGTTAGCTTAGCACAAAGACTGGAAGCTAGTAAAGTGGCTGATGGATGTAGCTTTAAAATCCAACAGACAAATATGAGTGGTTCCCCACTCTTGTTCCTTCAAATCACAAGATGAAAAAATCCGTAATATTTAAATTCTTGTTTTTCTACATTGTTTTTCAGAGTTTGCACCTGACTTGAGAATCAGCAAAACTGTTAATGTTTGCAACTCCTTATAAGCTAATCATGACCGATTCACACAATATCCGTGGTTGATAAATCTATATTTTTAGGCTACTTACGCAGTCAGACAGTCCGCTATTGTATGCCATGCCATCTCTCGCTCTTTTCTAATAACGGCCATGTTTCCTTTCTTGCAAATAATGTGCTTCACATCCTCCTAATCAAAAGATGTTCCTGCCGTTAAGTACAGTGAAAACAAGTCATTACTTTACTATAGTTTAAAGCAAATCAATGACAGAGACAAAGCGTTTCAGACCCCATTTCAACCCAGAAGAGCAAAGTCACATGTTATGGGGATATTGAAAAAATTGGCCATTGGTCCTGAAAAAAATTGAAATGGCCCAATAATGCACCACAATTTGGGTTTGTGAAACCTCTGTCATCATTGATTCTTATGGGTTAGTTGACAATGCTAGCTATATATTAATATGCCATTAAGTCATTATTCTTACTAGTTAACTACTTTTTGCGTAAGCGGTGAAGCATTAGTTAGGTTTGTTTACCTGTGGCAAAGGTTGCAGAGGAAAGAAGATCAATGATTTTAACCCCTAGGGCCATAAAAGTTGGTTGTAATTGTTGAAGATGGTAAAAGTAGGTGGATGCAATTGAAAACCTCGACCTGACGCTCCATGTTATAAACCCTGCAAGTGGGCGCTGCTCCTTTAAAAAGAACCCTGATGTCTTTTGATGTGCACCAGATGTCACCAATTGGCGTCTGCCTTAACGCAAAGAGATTAACTAAGCCTGGATGTTAGCCTTGTCAGGAACAGGCTAGCCTCACAGAATAAATCTCCATAACTTGTGCACTGCTGCTTTTTTTAAATCGAGTTACAGGCTAATTAAACCAGGATATCTGAAAAATCCCGGTGTAATCGGCTATCTGTGTTTTGTGAAACAGCCTTCTGTGTAGTGTGGGTGTAGTTTATTTCTGGTTATTGTAGGGCAAAGCAATTCAGTCCATGCATACATATTTCTGAAAATAAAGTATTCTATGTAAATATACCATTGCCTATGTATTATCTGTTCATTCACAATACTTCAACTGTCTTCATCTGTTTGATGCAGAGTCATTCAGCAGTATTAGCCCCTCTGTGTCTGACAATGTCCGACTGCAAAAGTTTCCAAAGTGATAATCTCAATGACAAAAATTAAAATGATACTAGAACAACTGAAAAGATGCCACAATGACAACGTCTATCTTGTTGGAAACCGTCCAATAAATTCTGTTACAACTTTGGGTCAGAGCAGTGGAGCGGACGTAAGCCAAGTAGTATCGCATCGCAGCGTCTTTAGTGCAACATTAGCTTATTATTTTATCATTTCAATTACCCGCAGAGTTCAACAACCTGTGAAAAGATTTCCGTTTCCAACCATACAAGACCTTTGTCTCTATCAAGATACATCATATTTATGAGCTTTTCTCACAGAATGAAAAAAACAACAACCAAACCCCCCCCCCAAAAAAACTTAAAAAAAAAAACAAAAACAAAACCCCACTGTCATTCTGTTTTCTGTCATTGCTCTTTCATCTGCGCCGACGAGACTCGGTGTGGGGGCTGTTGTCGTTTTCATTTTGAGTCCCTTGGCCCGTAAAGCAGGAAACCTTCATATTCACAGCTTTGAAGGGAATCCAAAATGTCACAAGCAGACGCGATTGCTGTCCATTAAGTTTTCATAAATGTCACGGCCAACGAAACAGCCAATAGCAATTAGGTATTTCCTGAAAGGCCACGTCTCCACAACAAAATCCTTCTCGCTGGATCACAGCGAGAGAGGATGTGGCGAAAATACAACACAATTCTTGTCAATTTCCATTCAAACAATAAGTGTAATTATATTAAGATATTTTCTCCTGATGTATAGCTATTAAATGGGTTCAGTTTCTTCTGTCCGGTCTTATCTGGAGCACAGAGGGGCTTTTTTTCTGTGTGTGTGTTTCAGTACTGAATGACATTGCTTTCAAAATACTGGTCCAATGGGTATTTTGATCGATTTATAAAAAGGTGCTTTATCCAAAAATGGTTATTCTCAAGACAAAACTTGAGTAATTGCACTAATGGTCATTTACACCAGAGGCCGGTGTGACCGATCCATCGGTGTCTCGCTTGGACAGATGAAAATATCTTCTCCAGTCTCTTAGCAACAGAGAGGTCCCCTCCGCCTGTTGATTGGCATTAACAAGTGTTGCCGCCGCTGCTGCTGTTGCTAGCGAGGCTCTTTGGACCCTGTGTTAAGTATCATCGCTTCACTGGGAGTGCTTTCAAATAAGAATGGCGCCGCGAAAAAAATATGGACACTTCAGCAGAAGAAATGCCTCATTAACACCTGAGTGTGGTCAATTTATTGTAATCTGAGCAACATGGTAAACACTTTCATTTCACACGCCCTCCTCTTAGTTAACATCTATAAGCAGTGTACTATATAAAAATTTAACACAGGCACTATAATATATGTTTAAGCAGATAAGTGTTTATTAAATAAACTGATAGAATGCATTACCAAAGACTTATAGGGGTTCAGTAATTCATCCATGAAATAGGATATATATTATTTAATAAATGATTTGTAAAACACTGGTGTAATTGTAAGCAGTTATAAGTATTTTGTAATGCATTCTATCAGTTTAATTAATAACCAAACCAAGCCAATTAGCAAAGTTTAACAAAAGAACCACAAAAAGATTCAAAACCACCACAAAGAGGGGCAAAACATCTACAATAAGACACAAAACCACCAGGAAGTTACAGAACACAACTACAAAGAGACGCCAAACTACAAAAAGATATAAAATGTCTGCAGAGATGCAAAATGACG
>CM029128.1:2755000-2757500 GCA_016859345.1 Istiophorus platypterus | reverse complement strand
TAGAAAGGGAAGTACAACATGCGGCACAGGTCCCAGGGATCAAACTATGGACGATGCAACTATGTGAGTTACCCATTAGGCCGCCCATGGAAACTTTACACTTATGGTCATTATCTTCCAGAGTATTGTGGGAACTGCAGTATTAAAGCATTGAGCATTATTATTATCCTCCAAACAGACTACACTATTCCAGTTCAAACACAATCAGCCACTTTTTATGACAACCACTTTGCCTCAAGGGTCAATATTTAGACAGAGCCAGTTGTTTAAATGCAGACATTTAGAATATAAATATTGTACTCTTTACACTGTTATGTCCGATTGTTTGCAATGTTTTGCACTGCCTCCACTCACTCTTTGCACATTCATGTGCATTTACCCGTTGTTAGTTTTAACATGTTTCATCTGCTTATCACTGAAGTCTTTTAGTTTTTGCCTTTATTATTAGTCCTTATGGCCTTTTTAATCACCTTAGTTGTAAAATAAGCTCCTGGGTGCCTTCATTTCCTTGTGAATTAATAAAGAATCGTTCTATTTACTTATGCTGACAGTTTTTTTTCACAACTTAAATGTTAAACATTGCACCTGTTTAAGTGTCAAACTTAAAAAACAAACAAACAAACAAACAAACAAACAAACCCTGATTAGCCTCTCTGCCTCCTTCACACATGCAACCCCCCCCCCCCAACAAGACAGAGGACGTGGTCCACATCCTGTGTCTTGTGCTAGATTTTGGATTGTGGTTGGCCCTCAGTGTCTTTTTAGAGGAGCTAGTGATGTGTAAACTGAGAAATGGACTGTGAAGCTGCCTGCCTCGGAGTGGGGGGGGGCAGTCCAGCTTTGTCTCTCACTGCTTTCTGCTCCCTGCTTTGTTTATATCCACTCATTAACGTAGCAGGTGAGTCTCATTGTTTAGTTGGCTAGTGACTACGAAAAGCGTGGGGGCATCATGTGTATCCTCCTTGCTACAGATTAAACACGTTCACATGAAAGACGTTAGCCAGCTGCCACTAACCTGCCAGAAACACAATGACACTGTCACCTTTTGGGGGGTGGGGGTATTTTTTGTTTTTGTCAATAAAGACCTTTATAAAGTTGTGAAGTTGTATAGTTATGTATTGCACGAAAATGAAACAACTTAAAAAAATTATTTCTCATTAGTTTTGTGTTATAGGCTACTGGGATTTTTTTCTTTTTTGTTTGTTTGAATGAAAGAGGGGCTAGTTTTTGTATTACAGCTAAAAGAGTCCAACATGCTGTTAGGTTTAGGCAACAAAGTGTTTTGGCTAAACACTTATTGTCTTGTAGTTAAATTCAACTTTTTAACAATGATCGTTCCATAAACAAACGCCACGCGTCTCTAAATAGACCAGAAAAAACATAAATCAATGGTGTAGTACATTGTGGGGAAAAATAAACAAATAAATAAAAAATGTCGGTAAACGTTCTGCAAATAAGTTCAGTTACAGCCTGAAAGATACATTATGTAAATTTTTAAAAATGGCCTAAATGTACAGTTAGGAAAATTGTTTATCATGAATTAATGAACTGAACTGACTGTGAAAATGTGGAGCAGAAAGGGGAAAGCATGCCCACAAAGGCCTCAACAGCTTATCAACTACTGAGTGAAATGTGTTTGTTTAACGATCTGTGGGAAATAAAACATCAAGACTCTATAGTTTACATCAAAGTTTGTCTGTTGAGATTTTTTTTCCCTTTGCTTTTCATTTGATACCAAAATTCCTGATCTAAAATTGGGAAATCTCCAGCGGTAATGTTTTTTTAAGGTAAAAATCAATGTCAGCATGGTAACAAGTTAACATGCTGATGCTGACAAGCTGATGTTTAACATGTTCAGGTGTTTTCAATCTTAATTCAGCATGTTAGCATGATTACATTTGCTAATTAACACAAAACACAAAGTATAAATGAGGCAGCTGGGGATGTTGTCAATCCACCCGATTACTGTTAAGATATTTTGGTCCAACTGACTGACATTGCTGTTCATAGAGCCATACTGCTTAAAAAAAAAAAAAAAAAGGGTTAAAACATGTTTATGTTACCCAAACTGTGGTTTAGCAATAAACACATGCAGAAAGAAAAGAAAAGAAAAAAAAAAAAAAAATCAAAAAACAGAATTTAAAAAAACCAAACACAAAACCTGTACCCATCTCTAGACCATCAGTGTTTCCTTTGTGTTAGGACCCCGAGCGGCTACATTCAAGCAAAACATTCAATTTTCCATTTGGGGCTATGAACACACGTGAGCATCTGTGCATGTCGATGAAAATGGACCATACATGTTTGCCGATGTTAATGTACACTCTGCGTAATGTGTGTGTGTGTGTGTGAGAGAGAGAGAGAGAGAGAGAAAAATTCACATGAACTACAGCGACAGTGGGGCTGGAGAAATGGTGGTAATTGATGAATGGGACGTTTAAAGAGCAGCATATGAATGAAGAGGAGAGGACCCTGAGGGGATGCTCCACACACCATTGTA